>JAKTXB010000014.1:0-306921 GCA_030582355.1 Yamadazyma spencermartinsiae | reverse complement strand
GACTATATGCGAAGGCAGAAGTGCAAGCGTAAGAGATAGAAAGACACAGGAAAGGCGGGTGTATTGTGGTAGAATAATAGATGGATATAGAACATCAAAGTAGGAGCCAAGGTGTAAGAATGGATGTGAAACGTACAAGAATGAGGAAAATCAATGTTAAGATAGCATATCGATAAGCAGAAATCGTTACAAGATATTAAAGAGAATGTAAAATAATCAATGAAATAGGTTCCCATTAAATTAAGATGGGCCTATGACACTATATCCACAAGTCCTGATCCAATTCGAGTTTACAGTGTAATTGTAAAGAGGATTGATGGCTGCAAACTCTTGAAATCTCGAAAAACTAAAACTTTTTTATCAATTCGAGAAAATCAACATTTGAACAAGTACACGACTAACTTAAGCAACATTTGAACATGGCACGACATATCTCATTCAAATGGCTCCCCCACTATATATGGATCCCCCAACTTATAGACATATGCCCCCACTGTATATCGATCCCCCAGCTTATGAACATATACCCCACGTCCTGGTATTACAGGTTTCTCATGCATGTATGCATGGCTGCATGAGTATCGCCGAGCTTATGCCTCTGACCCGCAAGTGCATAGTTGACAAATATGAACTGGGTGCAAATTGCCTCCACTCAAGTTCACAAATACTGAAATGAAAGGTATGGTCGGAATCCGACAACAATTTTTATTAACTTAAGCAATTTGTGCTCAAGTGATGCAAAATTAGGGATTTCAATTTGTGTTTAAGATGCAGAAATATAATCTGGGGTAAATAGTATGTACAGGTGGAAGAAGTAAACACAAGAAAAATGTAATGAGATCACGACCTTAAGAAAGATAGTTCGATGAATGAATGTTGATCGTAGGATAATACAGTTACAGATATGGCCCTATTGTTTTCAAGTATACCCTACATTTTCTAACGAAATACTAGTTATGGTCTGTGGGTGAAGCTGCACACATAGAAGTATAGTTGACGGTGTGAAATTAGAGAGATTTCGAGATTTAAAGCGCAAAGCAAAAATAGAGCTGTATTTTACCTCATATAACCGTAGACTACTTATAGTTTCAATTAAGCAAAGGCTGCAAAAAGTAGATTATTCGAAAAACTATTTATTTAATCATTCGCACACGATTTAGCGCGGTAATAACTGTCGATTCTTGATTCAAAGGGTTTAGCAGTATGTTTTGCAGCTCTAATGCATCTGGTGCATATACATCAAAGTTCACATTAGTGTAAGAACTGGCGCCCCCACTATGTCCACAAATCCCGATTTCCAGAGGTGTCGAAATTCAAGAATTTCGGTATTTCACATAATTGCCTCCACTTAGTTCACAAAAAAGTCAACCACAAGTATAAATCTGATTGTGTTTGACCACAAGTACAAATCTGATTGTGTTTGACCACAAGTACAAATCTGATTGTGTTTGACCACAAGTACAAATCTGATTGTGTTTGACCACAAGTACAAATCTGATTGTGTTTGAACACAAGTACTGATTAGAGAGGTTTCCCGGAATTCGAGCCTATAATCACCACAAGTACAAATGTGATTGTGTTTAACCACAAATACATATCTCTTTGTGTTTGTGCTTGTCCACAAGTACTGATTAGAAATGTGTTATAACATGACGTACAGCCTGTAGTTCGTTAGATATGGCACCATAGTTAAGGCAGGTCGTGGATGTCCAAGATGGCCCCTAAATGTTTACAAGTGCCCTTCTTTATGAGCGTCTCGAATCTAGACTTAGTTACTATAAATAGTGTTTGTTTACTCTCCGGTTCACACACGCTACCGCATTCTCATTAAAAATTTTCAATTCAAAAACATTTAATCCCACACATTCTTTTAGTTGATTCCTTAGTGTCTTACTTCTGATCGCTTTTATTGTTGTTGTAACCACTGTTACCCACTCTCGTTACGTCTGCTGTTGATACCCCTTCATAAAAGTTTGTCTGATTCCAACATGCAATTAAAATTCGCCACCTTATTATTCCTTGTGAATTTGGCCGTCGTTAAGGCTGCTCCACCAGCTTGTGTGTTAGCATGTGTTGCTCAAGTCACCAGGGACTCCGAATGTTCGGGATTGAATGACATGAATTGTATTTGTTCTGACGAATACTCCAACGTGGAAGATTGTTTGAACAATATCTGTCCTGATGGAGTTAGTGACACTGCTGTTTCTTCGTTCGAAAGTTCCTGTAGACCATACCACAGAGAGGTTTCATCTTCGGAATCTAGCTCCGAATCTAGCTCCGAATCTAGCTCCGAATCATCCAGTGCTGTTGAATCATCCAGTTCTGAATCGTCTACTGTTGAATCATCCAGCGCTGTTGAATCGTCTACTGTCGAAGAATCTAGTTCTACTGTCGAAGAATCCAGCTCTGCTGTTGAAGAATCCAGTGTTGTTGAATCCAGTGCTGCTCCTTCTAGTTCTGCTGTTGAAACTTCTTCTGCTCCAACTTCTTCTGCTGCTCCAAGTTCTGTGGCTGCTGAAAGCACTGAAGCTTCTTCTTCTTCTGAAACCACTGAAGCCAGTGTCCCTGCTCAAGAAGATAACGGGAACTTGAACGGAATTTCCGCTGGTGCTTTAATTGGGTTCTTAGGGTTTGCTTTATTATAGGCCTACATAGATTGAATAAATGGTTAGTTTGTGAAGAGTGTAGAGACGCTTGAAAGGGGTTGAATTCCCGAAAATTTGTGAAATACATGAAAATCCAGGCCCCCGATGAGGGCGTGAGGGCTTCTACCTCATATCTCTCTACTGAGTCTTTTCAGCTCGTAATATCTCTTTGTATGGAGACATACAATCCTTCAGATCTCCTTCGTTGACTATTTGTATGGGATCAACATGACATGGTCGTGTATAACACAAATATATAAAGCTTCCGCTTTGGGCTAAATTCGATCCCTAAACATCGAGCGCGGGGTGCCACACCTCTTCCAACCGGAACCTCTTCCAACCGGAACCTCTTCCAACAGGAACCTCTTCCAACCGGAACCTCTTCTATTGAAGTATACATATCATACCATGTTTTACGAAATCTAGGGGGAACTAGCGGAGCCCACAGTATGTTTCTTAGGGACAAATTGTTCAACTGGCTTTCCGATGGCCTTTTTGTCGTCTGCTATACTTCATTCTCCTTTGTGTGGGCTGCAATATTAAAATATAATAGTAGATGTTTGTCATGCCAACGGGTGTCATTCTCATAACGGTTGGTACACAACATGTCAAAAATTGACACTGTTGTATATATTTGATTATAAAACGTATTTCAAGTCGAAATGTCCCGATACAGCAAGTAATCACCACCATGAAAACTTGGTTGTTAATCTACATGAATCCCCGGGAAGAATTCCATTGACACAGAAGATATTCATGGGATAAGGGAGCGAAGACACTGTTAACAAAAAAAAGCTCTCGAAGTGAGAGAACAATCTCTTTTACTATTTATCTGATTGAAATGTGGCACTCAATTTGAATGTGATTTCCCAACGTTTTGCTACCTGTCATGTGTTAACACGCCACAAATGATACATCTCTCCTAATACGTAGCTAAAGACATTTGTAACAAACGTAATTTTGATCTCTAACGGCTGACAGCTCCGACAATGTGTCAACTGGAGCCACATTTTAGAGAGCGCAAATCTGATTTCACAAGAGACGAGTATAATTTCCAACAGCCACATGACCTGAGTAAATAATGCCATAGTATGGGAACAATAGCATCTTGGAAGGGACTATAATACATCCCATTTCTCATAAATTTGTCTTAACAAAAATAAAATAAAAAAGATAGAAATGGTTTCGAAAAAGCTTGTATTGAATGCGTTTGATATGGGAAGCAGCGGTCACCAAGCCCCTGGCTTGTGGAAGCACCCCGACGACAGGTCCAATGACTTCGACAAATTAGAATACTGGACAAACTTGGCGAAATTATTGGAAAGGGGAAAATTCAATGCTTTGTTTATAGCTGATGTCTTGGGAGGCTACGACGTCTACAACGGAAACTTAGACGGCGCTTTGAAATCTGGGGCACAGGTCCCTTTGATTGAACCTAGCGTTGTTGTTCCAGCCATGGCTGCTGTCACCAAGAATTTGGGATTTGCTGTTACGTTTGCTACCATTAGTGAAAACCCTTACCACTTTGCTAGGAGATTGGCTTCCTTGAACGAAATCACAAATGGACGAATTGGCTGGAATATTGTATCCAGTTATTTAGACAGTGCCTCAAGAAACTTGTTGAATGGAGAACCATTGCCCCAGCATGATGAGCGTTATGAGAGGGCAGAGGAGTACACTAGGATAGTATATGAGTTATTCTTGTCTTCCTGGAGGGATGACGCTGTAGTATTAGATAAATCTTCAGGGATTTTTACGGATCCCAACCGAGTGAGACAGATAAACCACGAAGGGAAATGGTTCACGGTTCCAGGTCCAAGTATCTTTAGACCTTCCAACAAGCAGAGATTACCAGTTATTTTACAAGCTGGAACATCTAAAGCTGGGAAAGAATTTGCAGCCAAAAACGCGGAAGCGGTTTTCGTGAACTCATTCACTCCGGAAGATTTGAAGGGAAAGATTGATGACATAAAACATCTTGCCAAAACAAAGTTTGATAGAGAAGAGGGTTCAATAAAATTTCTCAACTTAGTAACCGTTATTGTGGATAAGACCGAAGAAGGGGCTTTAAAGAAATTCAAGGACTATAAACAGTATGGAGATATTGATGGAGCTCAAGCTCTTTTCGGCGGTTGGACTGGGATTGATTTGGGACAGTACGACTACGACCAGGAGTTGACCCATGTTGAGTCCAATGCAATCAAAACGGCTGCTGCCAATTGGACAAAGCGTAATCCGGGCGAGCCTGAGAATCTCAAGAAGACGAGAGAATATATTTCGGAGAAGATTACCGTAGGTGGATTGGGGCCAGTAATCGTGGGAAGCGTTATCCAAGTTGCTGATGAGCTCGAAAGGTGGGTTGAAATTTCAGGAGTAGACGGATTTAATTTCACCTATGCCATCAGTCCCGGAACATTTGAAGACTTAGTTGAACTATTAGTTCCTGAATTACAAAGAAGAGGATTGGTGTGGGATGATTATCCGAAGGACAACTTGGTGTATAGGGAAAACTTATTCGGGTCGCTGGGACCAGAGCCTGATTTTGTTCGTCCTAGTCATCCAGCTTATAATTTGAGGTGGAGAGCTGGTGTTTCGAAAGAAGATTTTGAGAGCTCTTTAAATAATTAAATAAAGAAATAGATATGTTTGCTTTTAAATCGATCCACACAGACTTATAATTAGACTATTCTATAAACACAGATCATTCTACAGAGACAACATACTTCCTACCGTTGGAGCCTTTTTCTAGATCTTTGAGGGCTAGATCAATAGACCCTAATCCCAGATAACTTCTCCATCTCACAGGATAAATTGATTTCGATTTCAAATGTTTGGAAGTTTCTCTTATCAAGTGTCTACCCAAGTTCAAATCCTCATGAAACTTTTTGATTGCTACGGGCAAAACCTTGACAGGGGTTTCTATCTTGGGAACTTTAACAATTCCTACAAACATGGATTCAGTATGCTCCTCTAAAACTGCCAATAAAGCCTTTGAAGTGGCTTCAGAAACACAATCAACTCCAAACTTGACGTTCTCGGCCCTTACCAGTTTTTTGATAGATTCCAAGTCCTCCTGCTTTTCAAGGAAAATATCAGCTCCATTTTGTTCTAGATAATGCTTGTAAGGCTCACCAGCAATAGCTATAACCCTCAACCCGTGAATTTTAGCTAATTGAATCAAGTATTGACCAACCACGGAAGATGCACCCCACACTATCAACGCTTCATTTTCAGTAAACTGGAAATCAGCGGGGATTTTGAAACTATCATAGAAAATGACAGCAGCAGTTACCAAACCAACCCCGATAGTTGCCCCTTGTTCAAAAGATAGGAAATCTGGGAGCTTCCACACTAGTTGATGATTTATAGCGGTGAAGTTCTGAAATGTACTTGTCCTGAGGTCTCTGTAGCTGGTACTGGTTAAAATCACTTTATCACCAACTCGAATGTCTTTGACCTTAGAGCCAACCTTTACAACCACTCCACTGCTTTCTCTTCCATTTATCCAAGGAAATTCATGAATCGCAAAATTGTACTTTTTGCTTTTCCAGTCGATGGGATTTAAGCCAATTGCCTTATTTTGCACCAAGACTTCATTGTCTTCGATTCCTGGAATCTCAATGGATTGAATCTGCAATGGTGATTTAGTATCAGTTACTAGAACTGCCTGTTGCTGGTGCCTCATTTTACGGCCCTTTCGATCTTTTTCATTACATCAGGTGGGTTTTATTTAGCAGCGCTGTGGCAGGAATCTATTTTTTGCAACCACACTTTTCGCAACCACACTTTTCGCAACCACACTTTTCGCAACCACACTTTTCGCAACCACACTTTTCGCAACCACACTTTTTGCAACAATTGACACAACCGTTGACACAACCTCAATTGCGCTTTCAACAATTATGATTCGTCTTTTATTGCAGGCAGTACAACGGTTACGAATCTTTGACACACAGTTTTATTTGAGGCACAAATTCGGAAGCACCAGGACACCAGGACATAAGCGTGATTTGGTATTTAAAGGCATGCATTTTCGGGATTTGATTTCTAGAAAATTGTGAGAAATGTCAGAGTCTTCGGTGCATTTACTAGGTCAAGCCAGTGGATATGGTATCCTAGTGGGTGTAGGGGCCTCCTTTGCTATAATGATCCTTATTTCTACTAAATTAGTCTACAAGTACCTTCATGAAAATGCAAGATCTACAGAAATGTTCATGGTTGCCAACCGGTCCATTGGTTTGGGTTTGACAGCTCTGGCGATTTACAGTTCATGGACATGGCCAACAGAATTGCTATGGGTTTGTACTATGGTTTATAATTACGGAGTAATTGCGTCTTTCTGGTACGTATAATTCTTGTTGTTTTAGTAACCAAAAAAAGGAGTACTAACTATACTAGGTATGGAGCGGGATTATCTGTTCAAATATGCTTAATGTCAATTCTTGGAGCTGAGTCCAAGAAAAAGATCCCCAGCTGTCAAACGTCTCTTGAAATTGTCAATTTAAGGTACGGAACAGCAGTACATTTACTCTATATGTTTTTGTGTCTCGTGAATAATTTGATAAGTTGCTCGTCTATGATCTTGGGCGCAGCTGGAGCCATTTCAATTATCGCCGGAAATCTTCACGTTGTTGCTACTACTATGCTAATCCCCTTTGGTGTGTTGTTATACACTACTGTTGGTGGTTTGAAGGCAACATTTTTAACGGATTTTGTTCATTCCCTTATCGTCATTATCATTCTCTGCTACTTCAACACAGCTATTATTAGCTCCGACGCTATAGGAGGATTAGATGGCTTATACCATAAGATTGTTGAGCACGATAGTGATAGATACGTAGAGGGCAACTACGAGGGGTCTTTCTTGACCGGTAAGAGTCAAGGGGCTATTATATTTGGAATTATTTTGACTATTGGAAGTTTCGGACTAACAGTGATGGATAGTTCTTTCTGGCAAAAAAGCTTCAGCGATGACGTTAAGGCTTCAGTGCCAGGGTATTTATTGGCGGCTGCAACTATATTTGCTAATGTGTGGCCCTTAGGGGCAATTGCAGGATTAGCCAGTATTATATTAGAGAAATCACCAGCGTTTCCCACTTATCCCAGACCCATGAACTCGTTCGAGGTCGACAGTGGCTTTGTACTTCCTTATGTCTTGAAGAGTGTCTTGGGCGATGGAGCTGTGGGGGCCCTTTTGCTTGTTGTTTATTTGGCGGTAACTTCTACCGTGTCGGCTCAGTTGATTTCAGTATCTAGTATTGTGTCGTTTGATATTTACAAGACTTATATTAATAAGTGTGCGAACAATAAGCAGGTTATAAGAGTGTCCCACTTTGGGGTTGTGTTTTTTGCCTTATTTGCAGCAGCATTTTCGGTGATGCTACACTACGTTGGAGTGAATATGACGTGGATGGGATACTTTATTACTTTGATTATCGGACCTGGAATTATTCCATTGGTGTTAACCATCACTTGGAGTCGTCAAACAAAACTAGCAGCGTTCGTAGCTCCAATAACTGGTTTAATATTTGGATTGGCCATTTGGCTCAGTACTACTTACCACTACTACAACACTATCAATGTAGAAAATTTGGGACAACAGCTTCCTTGCCTTTTTGGGGGGTTGACAGCCCTCTTTCTACCAGGAATCGTGAGTGTAGTTTTAAGTTTTGCGATTAAGCCCTATGAGTTTGATTGGGAAGTCTTGAGGCAAGCACAAATCCTTATAACTGCTGACGACGAAGAGGGCGATAAGAGAGATCAATCGTCCGTTGAAACTAAAAATCAAGGGTACGTGGTTGAAAACAAAGAGGAAACGTCTTCATTGGAGAATGACAATTCAGATCTACAGAACGAGAGGATATTGAAACGGTACAAGAAGATTGCTTACTTCAGCTTCTTCTTTGTTTTGTTACTAACTTGGGTAGTATGGCCATTACCTTTATATCGAGACTGGATTTGGAATGAGGCATACTTCAAAGGATATATAACGGTAGGAATAATTTGGATTTTTTTGGCTTTATTCGTTATAGGGTTCTTTCCACTTTATGACGGAAGACATGCCTTGAAGACAGTGGCAGTCGGAGTGTATAACGACTATGTAAAGAGACGTTAGATGAATAGGATATATATACTAATATTACACTTATTGCTCTTGATATCCCCTTGATGCCAATTTTTTTGGAACATCCTGGAAGTAGACCCCTTGGAGTTCAACAGGCAGAAGCTTATTAGAGGAAGCAAGCACAAAACGTTCTCTAACATCAACATCAATTGCAATATCCGCTTAAGGAGGGTTCTTAAATCATCAACCTTCTCCAACGTCAATATCCGCTTAAGGAGGGTTCTTAAATCATCAGCCAATATCAACGTCAATATCCGCTTAAGGAGGGTGCTTAATTCACACTGAAAACACAGTAAAGTAACAGTAATAGTAGCAACACTGCAATAACAGAATATTACTAAACCAAGAACCAGTCAGGTGACAGAACCTACTTGTACATCTTCGGAATTATTCGTCTTTGGGTTTGGGAGTTTTTTTATTAAACGGCACATTAATTGACTCTTGGTTTATTAGACCAATTATCCCAATCCGGAGCACCGGTTTTTCAAGTCCCCTCCCTCCGCGGGCCGCTGGTCCCAAGAATTCCGCACTAAACCGGTATCATCTCCAAGCCTCGAGGGTTCCGCGGCAGTTGATATATGCAATCCCACCAGAACTCAAACAACCGGTGCACCGGAAAGGCTAATGGAATTGGTCAACATTGCTATGGTACCACTAATGGAGTGATTCCTAACCCCAAATACCTCTGACATCATTGGATGAATGACCCAACTTACCGGGATTCCACCAATCACCTTGTTAATGTCAGCACCAAAGTCTGCATTATGCAAGCGACTTGCATAGCTTAGCTAGCTTAGCTGCATTTTATGCGTGTCTGCATTTCGGAGACACCGAAGGAACAGTTTTTGCGATAAGATAAGCTAGCCGCAAAAATATAAATGTGGTTGATCCCCACGATAGTTTATTTGTATCACATTTATTGGAATAATGACAACCTGGAGAAAACATGAATGCAACGGGGACCACCACGGACCTAACTATGGTCATGGCCCTGCCCACGGACCTGAGCATGGTCCCAGCCACGGCCCCTATAACAACCACATAAAGGCTACTACTACTATTCCTTACACTTTATTCCTTGGTACCTTTATTGATACACCTAGCCTCGGCGAAATCAGAATTAGAACCAATACGTTGGTCGGAGTTAACCAGAGCGGAGAAATCGATTTTGTTAAGGAAAACCACGACACGGCTGCTGACGCTTCTATACTGCTGCTTGAATACTTCAAAGCAAACTACAGTGGATTTGAACAGATCAAATCGAACTTCAAGTTTGTGGACAGCTCCAAAAACCCCTACCAATTCTACTTCCCTGGTTTTGTGGATACTCACATACATTCATCCCAGTACCCAAACGTAGGGGTTGGTTTGAACGTGCAATTATTGGACTGGCTCAAGGAATTAACGTTTCCCTTAGAAAACTCCTTCAACGAGGACAACATGAAGATGGTTGTTGATGTTTATTCCAAAGTGATCAAGAAAACCTTGACTAACGGGACCACATGTGCATCTTACTTCACCACCATCGATAAACACACTTCCCAGGTGTTTGGTGATTTGTTATTGAAATTCGGTCAAAGAGGTTTTGTAGGAAAGGTTTGTATGAACCATAACGATGATTACCCTGCCTACGAGGAAACAGAATCTGAGTGTTTACTGGATATGGACGATATAATTAACTACTTTGCTGGCAAAAACCCTAAACAAGAACACTTGATAAAACCTATCATCACTCCTAGATTTGCTCCTGTTTGTAGTAGAAGTCTTTTGAAAAAGTTAGGGACCTTGTCTGTCACCGAAAACTTGCCTATCCAAACTCATATCAGTGAAAATGAGAACGAGATCAAATTGGTCCAGAAGTTGTTTCCTGAATGCTCAAATTACGCTTCAGTGTACGACGATCATAACTTGTTACAAGAATCGACGATCTTGGCCCATGGCGTTCATTTAAACGATAAAGAGTGTAAGTTGATCAAACAAAAGAATTGCAGCATTTCTCATTGTCCCACCTCCAACACATTTATTGCCAGCGGAGAAGCTCCAGTGAAGAACTACTTGTACAACCACAAAATTAACGTTAGTTTAGGAACAGACATCTCGGGAGGTTTTGATCCGTCGATCTTGGGTATCATCAAACAAGCGATTTTGGTAAGTCACCACTTGTCTATGAAGACAGGAAACAACTTCGACAAGTTGTCATTAAACGACGCTCTTTATATGGCCACTCAAGGAGGTGCTATAGCCGTAGGCTTAGCTGATTTAATTGGAACTTTTGACAAAGGCAAGAAGTTTGACTGTCAACTAATTGATTTGAACGCCATGAATTCTTCTATTGATTTATTTAGCTGGCACTCACCAGATTCTAAGAAGGACGATAAATATGATTTAGATATGAAGCTTCACACTTTGTTGAACAAATGGGTATTTGCAGGAGATGATAGAAATTGTCATAAGGTATATATCAACGGGAGATTAATTATAGATAAGGCCAACGATTGGGTGTTAGTGCATTGAATAATTGTTAATGTTACATGTGTATTATACGAGTGTAGGGAGATTGTTCTCTATTCTAATTGTTTGACTTTTCTGAAGGTTCTAACTTCTGAAGTCTTCGCTCTCTTCGCTCTCTTTTCGGTTCTTGGAAACTCATCGCTCGCTTTACTATCTTGTCATTATCTTCGCTCGCTTTACTATCTTCTCACTATCTTCTCATTATCTTCGCTCGCTTCCCTTTCTCACTATCTTCTCACTATCTACGCTCGCTTCACTATCTTCTCATTATCTACGCTCGCTTCACTATCTTCTCACTACCTTCTCATTATCTTCGCTCGCTTCCCTTTCTCACTATCTTCTCACTCTCTACGCTCGCTTCACTACCTTCTCACTATCATCTCATTATCTTATCTTTTTACTATCTTCTCACTCTTCGCTCTCTTTACTATATCTTCGCTCCCCACTCTCCTCTCTCACTTCTCCCTAACGCACACTGTACTTGTCCTTTCCAAAGTTGGGTTTCCCTCCTAATGTTCCATAAATATCCCCTATATAGTTTTCAGCCTCGAGCCCTTCTCCAGTGCTGTAAATCTTATCCCAATTGTCCAATATATCTCTGATAATAGGATACCCTGCCACAAACATGTTATGTAAAGAGTGATCAATTCCACCCTTTGGATAATTCTGAAAGAAATCCAAAGAATCCTTGATAGAAGGAGGGGCCCTCACAAAGTTGGAAATCCCTCTCATAACAATAATTCTGTCAAATCTTATCATTTTGTATTTGGCGAGTCTGATCATCGACTCTAACGTAGCATTTTCCTCTTGGGCAGCAGAACAGTACGTGGCAGTTCCATTGGTAATCATGTTACTGAAGTCGCTGAAATAATCTCCCAAAGTGTTTCCTATCCAGTAATTATCACTGGTCAACACATCACACCCTTTAATGGTAGGAATTTCACTCCCTGGGGCTGGGTAAAGCTTTCTCAAGGCAATATTTTGGTCATTCCCAATATCCAAGTCCAGCTCATACTGCTTAGCGAGTTCTACGGCTCTATCTCTCAATTTTTCATTCAATTCAAATACTTCTGTTCCATAAACAGCATCTGGATACCCTAAAGGACCGTCAGCTCCATACCCAAAGTATCCTACTTGCCATTCGGGATGGAACATTTCTACCTCTTTACTGTCGATTTGGTATTGTAAACCTACCTGAATGGCGTATTTGGCAAAAGTAATGGACCCAGTAGTCACCTGAGTAGGCTCCCCTCCTCCAATGCCCGTCAAGAGCCAATAGGACTCGCTCAAGTCGAACTGTGGGTTCAATAATACTGCCATCATGGAATTAGCTGCGTTAATTTCCCCTTCTCCCGTGGTAAACTGACACATTTCATAGTCCCGCGTGCAATGAATCATGGGATGAATTGGTGACAATCCAGGAATGGTAAAGTTGTGTTGGAAGTCGATTTTGGACGTCCAAACCTTCTCTTCCGGCTCAAACATGGCAACTAACATGATTTTGGGAGCGATTTTTCCGCCATAGCTAACAGTGGGGCCATAGCTAATGGTGGGAATGGCCCCGGTGTACGCAGCTAGCAATACTGTTACAATGAATGGAATAAGTTTCATAGTTTAAACGAATGTGTTAAGATAATTGAAAACTATTGAATTCAAATGCTGGAGAAGTAGTCAATGAGACGAGATGAGCATCGCGGTAGCCTTGGCGGTGCCGTAGAGATGCCGCACTGGACCGGTGCCCCGGTACCGTGGCTGGACGATACAGAGAATGGCTGAAGAATCTACATGTCGTATACTTGCACTGTTCTTGTACTCTACGTATTTATATGCGTTGAACCCATAGGACTAGTCTCATTCTGTATATGTGTGTGTGTTTTTGTATGTGTATGTGTCTGCACGTCTTTATGTCTTTGTATGTTTTTGTATGTGTGTGTGTCTCTGTGTGTCTTTGTATGTGTGTGTGTCTCTGTGTGTCTTTGTATTCTGTGTGTATCTTTGTCTATGTCTCATGTCTCACTATATAAGTTTCAGTGACGTCTTCAATATGTCTCTCTAACTATCTACGTCAACTCTAAGCAATTCTAAGCCAATTCTAACCCAACTCTAAGCAAATTTTCAGCAAACTATCTAACCCGTACAGCTACTACCTAAAGTTTATATACTTCCAACCTACTACTTAGCTACCGTCTTCCTTGATCCTCCATATTCCCCAAATGCTGCTACCATCTCTCACTCAATTCTCATTAAGGTTGGTCCCACTGTGGAACGTCTTTCCGCGCAGTTAAATGCGATCTATCGCGCCTAATTATTTATATCTATCGTGTATCATGGCCCCGACTAAGAGACTCCGTGATGATCTGGATGATCCTTTCGTATGTATCATCTCCTCTCTTCATTCTCCACATCAGCAGAGCCACAAAAGAAAAGAGGAAAAAAGAAGAGACCAAAGAATATATTACTAACATTATAGGCGTCGCAATCCACAAATGATATTATCACTGGACTTATGAAACGGAAGCGGTCTAAGATGACCCAGGCGGCGGATTCGGACTCCCAGGACCAGTTAGAAGTCACTGGTGGTGGAGATTCCGACGTAAGTGTGTCTGGCCTGGATTCTGAGTCGGAGTCAGAATCCGACTCAGAAGAAGAATCAGACGAGGATTCCGTACCAACACACGCAGGGGTAATTGAAAAACTATCGCTTAAGAACTTCATGTGTCACGATTCGTTTGAATTGACGTTGGGGCCTCGGTTAAACTTCATCATTGGAAGAAACGGGTCCGGAAAGAGTGCTATAATAACGGGGATTTCTGTAGGACTAGGCGCTAAAGCCAGCGATACTAGTAGGGGTACCAGTCTAAAAGACTTGATTAAGGACGGAAAATCTACCGCCAGAGTGTCTATCACCTTTAAAAACGAAGGTATTGATGCTTACTACCCGGAGAAGTACGGAAACAAAATCACTATAGAACGAAAATTGGTTCGTACTGGGGCCGGTTCTTATATGGTCCTTGATGCTAACAACAAGAATTTTTCTACTAAAAAGTCCACCATCGACGAAATCCTTCTTAAATACAACATTCGAGTGGATAACCCGTTATCCTTCTTATCTCAAGATCGAGCTCGTGAGTTCTTGACTCTGACTTCAGACGCTGATAAATTCGATTATTTTATGCAAGGGGTCTTGGTGACAGATATTGTGGACAATTACAGACAGACTTCGGCTCACGTGAATGAAGTTCATGAAAAATTGAAGATGGCCAGAATTCAGGAGGCCACTGCAAAGAACATGTTTAATGAGTCCACCAGAGCTTATGAGCGATTCAAACAATCTGATAACTTACGGCTGAAATTAGAGCTTATAAATGGGAAGATTTTTTGGTACAATGTGATGAAAATAGAAGCGGGGATCAAACGACAGCAAGAATCCATAGCTCGACAGGAACAGGATCTTCAAATGATTGAGAAATCCATCGCCGAAAGAAACGAGAACCAAACAGCATTAAGCGACCAGCGGGCTGAAATAAAACTATTAATAGAAGAGTTGTCTGGCAAGTCAGAAGACTTACAACGGAAAATAGATGCCAATTATCGAGAGCAGAATAACGTGAAACCTCAAATTCAGGAAGTAGGAGAAGAGATTAAAAAGAATGAACGTGATATTAAGAACTACAAGAATACCAATAATAAGCTACAGCAAGATATAGCTAAAGAGCAGAAGAAAATCGATCTTGCCAACGGTGGGTCGGAAGACGATCTCAAACAAAAGACTAAAGAACTTCGAGACAAGATCGATCAATTGAAGGAAGAAAAAGCTTCTCTCAGTGAAAAGTTATTACAGCTCCAGGATAAATCGGAAGACTCCGAATTGGCATCGAAGCAAAGAGAGTTGGACAGTTGTTCTCTGTCAATACAAGATTTGAACGGCAAAATATCGGCCCTAAAAGAAGCTAAGCGTGATAAATACATTCCCTGGGGTTCTAACGTGAAACGGTTGGTGGAGGAAATGAATCGGAACAATTCATGGCACCAAAAACCTTTGGGACCTATTGGAAGTTTCATTAACGTCAAGTCTGAATACGACAGCTGGAAGGACTTGATTAATGCTGTACTCTCCAGAACATTAGATTCATTTTTGGTGTATGATGAGCACGATCGAAAAATCCTTGCAGGCTTGCTAAAGAAACATGGGATTTACAAGAATATCATTACAAGAAGATATGAAACCTTTAGCTATGAATATGGAAAATCAACCGACAACATTACCTTTGTGGATATGTTGAATTTCGAAGATGAAAATATCTTATACACAATGATTGATTTGAATAGTATTGAGAAGAGCATCATCACTGAAAATTCCAACAATGCAACCACGTTGGTTAGTGCTGCAAATGTTATGAACGTCTACTCTAAATCCAGTAAACATTCAGGTACTAGAACTAGTGGAGAGCATGGAAATATTGCTAATGATCCAGTGTATTATAACATAACTGCTCCTTATAAACTTTCAGCACACGGAGCAGACATTGATAGGCAAATTGAAGAATCGGAGCTTCAAAAGAATTCAGAAACAACTAGGCGTAACACCTTGGCTAAAGAGTTCCATAATTATAGAGCACGTACGGAGAGAGAGATCATCCATATCCAGAGAAGAGTTGCACTTATTGATAAGACTATTCATAACCATAACAGAGACATTTCAGAATTGAGAGATGCTTTTGACAATGACAATATTTCCAGTGCTATCGATGCCTTTAATGCTCAAATAGACGAGAACAACGAACAGATTAACAATTGTGAAAATATTATCCTTTCCTTATCAGATGACGTTGAGAATCTAAGACAGAGGTACACCGAAATCAGAAAAACCGCTAAAGAGCTTTACCAAGAGAAAGACAAGCTCGATGAAGATTTAGCCCGAAGGACAGCCCAATCCCGGAATATCAGCGATCGAATGATCTCCCTTGAAG
Organism: Yamadazyma spencermartinsiae; assembly: GCA_030582355.1. NCBI lineage: Eukaryota > Fungi > Ascomycota > Pichiomycetes > Serinales > Debaryomycetaceae > Yamadazyma > Yamadazyma spencermartinsiae. The sequence goes on along the minus strand of JAKTXB010000014.1, from coordinate 290,671 downwards.
CGGAAAACGATAAACTTCAACTCGAAATATCCAAAATTCAGGCATTAAAAGAACGATGTAACTTGAAAATCTCCGAATACAACGAAAAATTGCAGGAAAACAAAACTAGAGCAGAAGAATCTTGTCCTCGAGAACAAGTTGTCATTACAGAAGAGGATACCCCCCAATCTATTCAGGATGAATACAGAGCAACCCAAAAAGCCGTAGAGGAAGCAGAAGAATCAGTCGGGAACTTCGAAGAAATTCAAAGTGCCCTCTTTGAGAATAACAAGAGAGCTAATGATGCACAGGAGACTGTTTTGAACTTGGAGAAGATCTATGATGGTCTTCATTCAGATTTGGAAGAACGTCTCGCCTATTTAAGAAAGACGTTGGAAATCAACATCCATGACGCTGCTGCCTCTTTTGAAGACGCCTTGATTGTTAGAAATTACGGAGGGAAGTTGATAGTTGATACAGCCAACCGGAAAATCACCATGATGGTAGCCCCCAATGAATCTGCTCAACGTAGAACTGTCGACTCTTTGTCTGGGGGAGAGAAGTCGTTTACCCAAGTTGCATTTTTGTTGTCCATCTGGAAGATCATGAATTCAAAAGTCAGAGGATTAGATGAATTTGATGTGTTTATGGATTCCGTCAACAGAACCGTGAGTATAAAGCTTTTGTTGGAAGAGTTAAGAAAGGTCCCACATTCTCAGACCATCTTCATTACTCCTCAGGATATCACCACCGTTGGTGATTTGTCTGGGACCGATGTTAAAATCCACAAAATGAGTGATCCTCGAAGTGATTAATTCATTACTTATTTACATGTATTTACAAGGCTTTGGGGCATACGATATCCCTATACCGGCTATTGGACAAATCGTACAAGTGGTTTAGCTTCATGAAGTCTTGGGGCAACAAGTAGATTTTCTGCTTACTACGTTTCATGTACTGATTCAAATAACTTTCAATCAAGCTCGATTGAAATCTTGGAGTATCTAGAACCAATGAAATATATGCTGCCAATACTCTGGGTGTGGTCTGGGTGGGGGGAACCTCTTTATAAACGTTGGTGTAGAGTTTTATTAAGTCTCCTATCAATTGATACAAATCCAACAAACTCTGGAAATTGGAAATTTCATTGGTGCTCAACACACTCAAGCTTTGCTTACATTGGTTGAAAAATACCACAAATACGTCTTCCTTATAAATAGTCAGCAACAGGAACCCAAGGTATTTCGGTGGAGTCTTCTTCATCACCGCAAACGCTTCAAAAAGATATCCTTTAGTAGCCAAACTAGACACAATAAATGAACTCAACATATAATGATTATTCTCTATAAGCTTCACGAGACTGGTGATCTTGTTAGGCGTGTCAGAAGCCATATGTTTTTCAATTACTCTATTGATTAACAGGCTGAATAGAATCAAGTCATTTAACTGAATTGACCCAGGAACAGTGGCCACTATTCTGGTAGTATTACTCTTAGCGTCTATGGGATTGAATAATTCAAGCTCATTCTCCTCCACAAACCGTTTCTGGATCATATCGATGTCCGACCTCAAATCATCTGGCCACTGAGGATATTTCACTTTGTTTGTTTGCAAGTTGCTAATTCTCCATCTATTAGAATCATTCATCATACTATAAATCGCTTCCAAGTCAGAAGCACTTAAAGTCTGTTGTCCCTTGAAAAACATGCACAAATACTTGAAAGCCCCCAACGCCTTCACCACATCTCCACACTCACTATAGCACTCCACTAGCGACACGGAAATAGATCTGAAACTGTCTCTATGACCATATATCGAATAGAATCGTTTGAAATAGTTCCGGAGCCCTATTATGTACTCAGGAAGCATTTCTCGTTGGAATATAAGGGCTAGAGCACTAACACTGTTAGCAGACACCAAAAAGGGGAATTCGGTTTGAGTTTGGTTGTGAGCAGAGTAATCATCTCCAAATAATCGATGGTTATCGATTATATTGTGATAAACCAATTTCGCCCCTTGAACACTGAATGTTTCACAAACAAGCGACAAATAACTTCCCCAGACCTCATTACTAAGTACAAATTCAGGTTGCTTGTCAAAAATCATCTGTAGTAGTAGAGTTATACCTGACACTTTAGACTTGTGGAGATTCTGACTGATAAATATCTCCAATAAATCGTGGGAGAGCTGTTTGTCAATGTTTCCAAGTACGAAATTCAAACATCCCTCATGCTTTTCTTCCAACATTCTCTGAAGTTGGATATTCACCGTTATTCCACGATATTTATTCAGTTCATCAGCATTTAGCCTGTTGGGAACTTGTGCTAGAAACTGGTCTTGGAACAGTCTGGGCCCCCTAAGCACCGTTCTAACGGCACTTTCATAGTCCTTGTGAGCCAATCCACTCGAGTTCAGTATATAATCTTCTATTGTGGCCATATCTTTGGTGCCAGAACTGATTGTCAGTTTTTGTCGGAGAACTCTGACTTCTTGTCGTATAGAGCACACCTCTCGTCGTATACCAAAGCTTCCCCAGGTTTTTAAAGCCGGCAAACCAAGGCCCCGTCGTATGTATATCATTGTCGCTCCCTCTTTGCGATTACGCCATCAGCCCTCTCAATACCCGGGCTTCTTATATATTTCTGGTTCCTGATCAGCTCTTATACGATTTTGAGGGTCGCATTTTTCGCAGCCTGAGAATCTGAAAAATTTTACTTTCCATAGCTAAAGATGTTCAGGAATATAGGGCTCTACACAAAAGGGTTGAAAGGCTTTAGAGGAACTAGCGGTGTAGCTGGGCTCCGTAGTGCTAGAGGATTGCATATGGGATCATTTGGAGCCACCAAAACCGAATCTGTCTTGGTAAATCGTGCTAGTCTTATGGGAAAGAGATTCAATTCGTCTTCCACAAAAGAAAAGATTTCTGAGATTACACACGAACTAGGGCTGTTTAGTAGTACAGGAAATGGTGCTAGTGATGGAGTGGTTTCCACTATGACGTCAGATCAGCTTGGTTACTTGGACTCAATCGGATTGGCTCAAGGATTCGGACCTACCGCAATGATCGAAAGAATATTGGAATACACTCACGTCTATACCGGCTTACCTTGGTGGGGGACCATTGTGGCCACTACCTTGTTTATACGGTTCTTAATGTTTCCCTTATACGTAAAAGCTTCAGCGAATGGAGCTAAAATGTCTAAAATTAAACCAAGATTGGACGAGATAATGAACAAATTGAAGAACGCCGATTCTCCTCAAGAACAAGTAGAAGCAACACAACAAAGAAGACTGTTGTTGAAATCTCATGATGTACACATGTCACATCAATTCTTCCCCATGCTTCAATTGCCTATAGCTTATGGATTTTTCCAAGGTTTAAGAAAAATGGCCAATTTCCCCGTTGAAGGATTTTCTACTCAAGGATACGGATGGTTCCAGGATTTGACCCAAGTGGATCCTTATTTGGGATTGCAGGTGATTTCTGCTACGGTGGTATTGGGGATGTTCAAGTTAGGAGGTGAAACCGGGGCCACTCAATTAAACCCAGCTTTTAAACAAGTGATGTACGCTCTCCCAATCGTATCGATCATTGTTACCAAAGAGTTTTCGGCTGCAGTGGTATTGTATTTTGCCGTCAACTCGATCTTTTCTTTCTGTCAAACTATGGTTTTAAGAAACAAATACTTCCGGAAATGGTTTAAAATCCCTGCCATCCAAGCACCCCCAACGTCTGGGCCCGGAGCCAAACCTCAAAATTTGAAGGATTGGTTCAATGATTTGAGCAAAAGCACAAAGGAAAGCACCCATAAGAGAATGGAGCAATCCAATAAGAAGCTCGAGGCCATGAAGAAGAGAGAAGCCGATAGAAGCAAAAACTTTGTCAAGAGACATTAACTCTTCAGAACTTGTATATAATATGAATGTATATATAAAAATGAATGTATATATAGAATTAAAGAACTCGTGTGGTGAAAGTGGGTCATGTGTTAGTATGAATGAATGTGTCTAACGTAGTCTATGACTCCTGAGTCACTTCAGAAGTTTTCTTTATCTCTGTGTCCATGACGGTCGATTCTAATGGTTCTATTTGTTCATCCCCTAAGTCGTCACCAACGTCTTTAAATGTCTCTGAAGACATCTTCTCTTGTGGTTCTGTGACTGGCTCATGTGATGATTGTTTCAGGTTTTGTTTCTGAGCGTCTTCCTCTTGCCCTGTGTTGTCGTTTTGATCTTCGGTGTTTCTTTGTTCGGCGTCCTCTTTCTGGTCTGTGTCGAATCCTCGTTCATGGCCCTGCGATAAGCCATGATCATCGCCTTGCGGTGGGCCATGCTCATCTTGTTCTTTGCCCTTGCTCTCCTCGAACTCAAAGATCTCGTCGTAATTAACAATCAATTTCTCAGTGATGAAATTCATAAACCCAAAATTGTTCACCAATATCACCAAGTTACTTGCTTCCGTCAAAGCAGGGCCGATAACTGTGGCAATATTAGCAGGGTTCATTTTGTTTTTCTCACTGTGCTGACATACTTTTTGTAAATGTTTGATTAAAACTTTCAAGGTTTCATAATTAGCAGTTGGTAAGCTTTTAAGGACATCTTTAAACTGAGAGATCATTTCCCCGTGCTTGATCTCATTATTCAGGATCTGTTGTCTGATGTTGAAGAGCTTTTCAATAACTTTATCCGTTAACAAAGAGTCAGGCATCTCTCTAAAGAACGATTTGACGATACTTGTTAAAGCGTGGGTATCATACCCTCTTTCTTGGAAATCAACAGAACCAGTCTTGTCGATCATGGTTCTCAAGTTATTCAATTCACTTAACGAGGTACTGATTCTATAAATTCCAACATCATTTAATCCTTCTTTCTCAAGTTCGTCAAAGATCTCCACCAAGAACTTGGGCACCAAACTCGATTGCCTATTACAAACAACGTTAAGAGGGATTCCAAAGGTGGTGAAACCAGATTGATTCTTCAAGTTCATTGACTTTGAGTAGAACCAATGTCTATTGGCATAGTTCAATACCATTAGCCAATTATTTAAATCCTCCTCGTTTAAACATTGGATGAACAAATCATCGTTATTCAGATCTCCGTCGATTTTGAATGAAAGTGGTAACAAGTACACCGGGAATATCTTTTTATTCTTCAAGGGTACCACATACACCGGTTTCTGCTTCCCTTCAATAAACGAGTCAGCCTCTGGGAGGTCTTTCACGGCGATACTCTTTTCCGGGTTTTGAGGAGCATTGTTGCCTCCAAGGGAGAATGGTCTTGATTTATTAAATAATCCACTGATCTTGAACCTTGACCCCGTGTTGGACTTATAGGATAACGACTGCCTTCTTAAACTTGAATTAGACGGCTTCTTATCTAACGAATTAGATGAGGCACCTCCGCCAGGATTACTGCTATTCTTACCTTGGACATCTTTACCCTCTTTCATCTGCTTTTTCCGATTATCGAGTAACAAGATCTTATGTTGATCTCTCAAAATATTGCGGAACAATTTGGCCTTATCACGTTCCAATAAGGTAAATTCTTTGATATTCTGATTGTTAATTAACGTTTCATCAAGCTTCAATAAGAATTCAAACTCCCGAGTATCGTTATGACTCAATTCTTCACTGGATTCAAGGTCTTCCACCGTCAATTCCTTGATCAATTTGAACACTAAATATCTCTTGTTGAAGTTTATCAACGATTTATTGAAATTGGGAGCCTTATTCATATCCATAAGGTTCTCTATAATCCAACCAAAACATGGCAATAATGGCTCATGATTCATGATTAGGCTAGATGAATCTATATCCTTAGGTAACAACAGATTCAAGTCGTCAAAGTTGGAATCATCTACCCCATTTAACGAAGAAGATGCCTTCATCCACAAATTGGTGAATAATCTACTTTCGGGGCAGTAGATGGCGTTGGTGATAGCTGTACCAATACAAGATGGAATATCCCCTTTGCCGTCAAACACAAATTGATTATCTGCCATTTTCAAATGACAGATCTTCACCATGTATAACAAGGTCTTCATCCTGTCTAATCGTTCATCAACCGTGATATTCAAGTCAGTCAATTGAACCAAAATATAAGACCGGAACTTAGAGTACAATTTGAATAACTTTCTGAACACCAATGGGAACTTCTTGAGGATCAATACCTTCTCTTCAGGATCATTTAACGAGTCAAAATAATTAAAGATGTTTGAGATGACTAATGTTTCTTCTGGAGTATTTGTCTTTTGTAAGTTAAACTCCAAAAGGTGATTCTTTTCGAACTCAATTTCGAGGATTTTGAAAATCTTAAACCAATCTTCTGTCTTAATTCCCTTATAAAACGCCGTCAATAACTTGTTGAACTTGTGTAAAAACTTTTCTATCTTATTCACGTTCTTATGACCCGGTAAATTTCTATTCATAGGAACTTCATGGAGGGAATTGCTAAATCTAAACTCGTTGATTAAAAAGCGATCGAATTTCAGAACTTCAAAGGGTCTATAGGTCTTCTTGACAAACAATTTCTTCAATTTTTTGTAGTAATTAACCAAGCTTTCAAACGGTTTTTCCAAATTTGGGTCTATTTTGTTAGAATTATACCACTGCAAGATTTCGTTACTGAACAACTTCAAGAGTTTGATGATAATTCTCTTGTTAAGTAGATCCATCGAGAAATTGGCGTAGAAGTTATTGATCAATACCACCAAAACCTTCAATATATTGATCTGAATCTTCAATAACAAAGAGTAATCCACTTCTCCAAGATCATTCAAATCTACCGTTGGATCCAAGCTCCAATTGGGGAACTCATCGGCATGTTTTTCGTTTAGCTGGTTGTTCTTGATCAAGTACATTTTCTTCATGATCGAAATAACAGCGTTACCAGAATTGACAAATCTATGGGCCAACTTGTCTAATAATTCTCTGGTAGTGATAAAACTACTATAATTCAATAAAAACACAAACCGGTACTCAGTCAAGTCAATGTTAATCGATTCGTCCAAATACTTTGAATCTATAATCAACAAATCTACCAATCTATCCACCGAGGCATACTTGGGGATGTACTTATAAATCTGTAATTGGCTCGACTCGCTGGAAACCACGCTGTAACTATTGCTTTGTTGGATACTCTTCTTTTGTGACGATAAGTGCTGATCCTTACTACTACGCGTAGAAGGGTCGCTCAGATTCACAGAAAGATTATTGAACTTTTCCGAATTCAAAATATCATCCACGTTAATTCCCAACCCTGGAACATCCTCGTCGTCATCGTCGTTGTCTACGTCGTCCAAGGCGTTGAAATCTGCGCTGTTCACATCCAACTCGTTAACAAAGTCGTCTATCCTGAACACCAAATTCTTGCTTATAGGGATGTTATGCTTGTTGCTAGAAACACTGCTGTTCTCGTTAGGAATATTGATAATTGCTCCATTATTAGAAACCAATTCGTCGTACTTCGCCAAACTGATTTTGAAATAGTGGTTATTAAAAATAGGCAATTTGGATGATGGGGTGAACTCATTGACCGAGTTGTTGTTCAACGATGTCACAGAGGCGTTGGTGTCATTGTTTGTTGGCAATGAGGTCGTCGATTCGTTGGAGTTAAGGGAAATGTTAGAATGGTTAGAATGAAGGCTCCTAAACAAACTGTTGATACTGGAAACTGGTGCCAAATAAGATTCGGGTAACTCTGGTTCAAATGCTAATGAATACATCATCAACTTCTCCAAGTTAGTAGACTCGGTATTAACCTCTATAACCTTTAATAATTGAGCCCTCAAATTATCATTAACATTTGTTATTAATAAATTGTCATTGGTGATTTCAAATGACTGTGGTAAAGGCTTGGAATCATCGTTATTCAATCCTAAGTATAACACTTGATTTAAGCTCTCATTGGAGAAGATAAACCCCATATTATCATATCTTTTCAACACATCGTCATTATACTTGATTATCTCATTATGGTTGGTCAAGTTTGACAAATATTCATTCCACCTAGTAAAAGAATAGTTAATCCTCTTATAAATGGCACCTAACTCGTTAATATCCGTAAGGGTGTTGTTATTAATAATCAAGTCTCCAAAATAAGGAATAACCCGTTCCTTAGGATAAATCTTCCCTAACCCTCTGGGGACCATAATATGATAAGAATCTCTTTGATCAATATTCTCTTCCGCGGTTTTCAGAGGATTGGGGGAGTTGGAAGCATTGACCCCGTTGACCAAAAACCTCCTATCTAATTCAAACAACACCGGAGACCAGTCGTTTTTCAATAATTTAATATAATCAGGGGACACAAATGACCATATTCTGGTTAACCGCAAGATTGGCTGAGACAATATCACCGACACAATCCCTAACCAACTGGACATATTACCAGATTTATCCAAAAGACACCCCAAATCAATCCATTTTTCCAACAATCTAGCTTTGAACTCTAACAAGGAAGTAGAGCAGTTTAAACTGGACACGGAGGTTTCCAAAAACAAATGGCTGATCAATAATCTCGATAAATAATGAATATGGAACTCATTATTGAAAAATAAAGGGTTCTTCTTGTAGAAGAAATCTGAGCCAGATTCATTAATAGACGTGTATAGCAATAAAGACTTATCAATATTAGAATTCCACTCGTTAAAGAACTTCAAATCAATAGCACTAATCGTAGAAGCAAACTCAATTAGATTTACGTGGTTCAAGAAATAATTTGCATTTAAATCTTGAAATGGATTCAAATCATGGATCTTGTCGTTATTAGCAATCAAATTTATCAAATTTTGTTGACTGGAAAGCATTTTGGACTTGAAGGTTTTAATTTCATTCACTAAATTGCTATCAACCGTATCTTCATGTAAATGATCGTTCAATTGTTCGAGAATCTTCAAAATGTACGGAGCAATGTCGGACTTCAACAAGAACCCTTTAAAGTTCTCATGGAGGTTGTTGAGAAAGTATAAGAGTCTTTCCACTATAGTAGACAACCTATAGTCACCATTGAACTTGTGGTCAAATAAATGGGATAAATATAACCCAATCAACCTCAAAGTCTTCCCCATATCAGGAAATGCCGGTAATATGGAAATAGCTTGCTCTATAACGGGGGAACACTCTTCATCGTACTGAAAGAATATAAAATGAATAATCAGCTCCATAGTACAACCTGGTAAAAAAGACAAGCCGTTGAAATCAAACTTCAAATTAGGATGAGGAATAATAGTTTCTAAAAATGTAATGTCATAATCATCATTATTGTTGGGCCCAAGGCCATTAAATTGGGGATTTATAGGAGTAGATCCTGAATGAATCGTATTTGAATCAGCAAGAGAATTGTTAGAGTTATTGGAGTTCTTAAATAGCTCTGGTGGTTCAAGACCCAACGAAGGAGGTTTATTAGGAGACGAGCTTAATCCCGTGGAAATAGCTGGTAATGGAGCACTCAAAGGACCAGAAGTACTGCCGGATGCAGATATAGTCGAAGTAGCAATATTATGGCCCGAGGAGTCGGTGACATTCATAGGACCCGAGATAGATGCCAGATCTATATCATGAACATTCAAATTCTTCACTGATCCAGGAGGTCCCATCAAGCTATGAAGGTCTTCCTTTTCAGCCCCTGACACCTTGAAATTCTTGTACCCCAAATTGTTGTGGCGGAAAAGGTATAAATGACTTCCCCTTAATTCTACCCGGAATAATCTAAGGGTCTGCTCACTAATCTCCAGCACCGACCCCGTGTTGATTATGACATTGGCCCAGGAATTCTTGACCAATTTGGTGTCGTAATCGTACTTGATTAGCCCTGGAACCGACTTAGGGCCCTTGAGCGTGTGGCCATGACTTGGCTTGTGAGTTAATGTGGTGGTACTAGCACCAATACTACCGCCAATACTGGCTCCAGTGACACTAGTTCCAGCGGCGCTAGCTCCAGTGCCTTTACTCAACCGAGATTCAGCTATGCTCCGCCCTAACGTAGCATCATCTCTGTCCCCATGCATCTCGTCAGTAGTCTCTGATTGACCTCCATTGGTTGTTGCGCTATTGCTAGCTACACTGTTAGTAGAGACGGCGGCTAATTGGTCAAGATCTGACTCCGCTGTTGTTTGATTGCTCGCAGACCTTTGAAGCAACAGAGACGTCCCCGTGATACTCTTCCTCTTGTCTTTGTCCTTGTCTCGTCTCAGTGACCAGATCTTCCTCATCTCCTCAATTCAATTAACTATATTTGCTAGAAAGATTTGGGTCCTTTGCGGTTACCTCAAAGAAAAATTTCTCGCGCGTTTTGAGTCTGTGGGTCGTCTAAATCAACCTCACACAATAGCCACTAAACCCCACCACAATAGACAACTGGCTCCAATTTCTATTGTAACAAGTGCCAGAAAAAGTTAGCAAACAATACCTAAAGAAGAATTAGGGTTGATTGTACTTTGGTGATTTTATTTCGATTGGGTAAATTTGTGTGTCACGGCGTTTGTACACAAAAGGACAAAGTGTCGATAACTATTTATATATATTTACCCATTTACATAATCCGTATCATTTAAGCTCAAAACTTTAATCCATAACCGTCGCAATCGCTCGCGTAATTTCAGGTGGAAAGTTTATTTCGAAGAGCTCACTGAGGCACACCGTGAAGAACACCGCGTTGATGATGAGAAAGACGTCGGTGAGAGTGCTAGGGCTAAAACCGAGTGGGTGCTTGAGTTGGTTGTGCCAGAGACTGGTAGTTAATGGGAGGTGGTACAGCACTAATGGAAGTGACGATGGTGCGTCAGAACCAAAAGGTGTTGATGATGATAGACAGGAAGAGTATCGAAGGAGAAGACTTGCCTTTAATGATAGATCGTTGTATCCGGCCCTAAGAGATGTCGAGAGAGGAGGTTCTGTCAACATGTTGAGGATCCCACAATTTATTGGTCAATTTGGCTCTATGGACTTTGATCAATATCCTCAGAAACGGTTCCCAGAGCAGTTTGGAATAAATGGTAAGATCCAGTCCATCAGGAAAAGTGGTAAAGCTATGTATTTTATTGATATCGCACAAGATTTCACCAAACTTCAGGTTATGGCTAATAACAAGCTAATGCTGCTCACAAAAGAAGACTTCACCAGTGATCATGAGATTTTAAAGAAGGGCGATTATGTAAGATGTGTTGGATTTCCCTCCACCACTAATATGGGGGAATTGACTCTCAAATTGACAAGCTCTGTAAAAGTATTATCGCCATGTTTGAATTCCATGTTGTTGCCAGAAAAGTTGGTGGATAAAAGAATTGTTAATTCTAACCGGATATTGAATTACTTGATAAATCCCACAGCCAAGGACAAATTAGTGATCAAATCATTGGTTATCAAAGCTATTCGAGACTTTTTAACCACGAACAATTTCTTGGAGGTACACACTCCATTATTGAGCGGAGAATCTACTGGTGCAGTAGCTAAACCCTTTACTACCAGAGCCAATGCCATAGATTCTCAATTGCACTTGAGAGTAGCTCCTGAATTATGGCTCAAGAAATTGGTGATATCGGGATTCGAGCAGGTTTTTGAAATCGGATCCAGCTTCCGAAATGAAGGTATAGATGCTACTCATAATCCGGAGTTTACCACTTGTGAATTCTATCAATCTTTTATTGACTTGGAAGAATTGATGAGGTTGACTGAACAATTGTTTGGCCATGTTTATACTACGCTTGAAGCATCTACCAATCCAGTGCTACAGTCCACATTACCTAAACTTCGAAGTTTAGCCGAGCCATTCGATAAATATGAGTTTATTCCTACATTGGAGATGAAGACAGGCATTCCTTTACCAGCTGAAATTGATTCCGAGTCTTTGGTGAAGTATCATCAGCAGTTAGATCTTGAAATTCCAGAGATAAGGTCTCCAGCTAATTTACTTGATAATTTGTCTTCCGTATATTTAGAGTCCATTAGTGAGGGATCTATGAAACCTATATTTATATATAACCAACCGGCAGCGTTATCACCATTGTCGAAATCTACTATGATTACATACGGCGACAGAGAATATGACATCTCGTTACGTTTCGAATTGTTTATTGATGGAAAGGAGTATGTCAATGCCTACGAAGAAGAAAATTCTCCATTTGAACAACTTGAAAAATTCAAATTGCAGCAATTGTCCAAGCAAGATTATAATGACAATGAGTCGTTAATACCTGATTGGAATTATGTGAAACTGCTTGAGTACGGATTACCACCCACAGGAGGATGGGGATGTGGAATCGATAGATTAGCAATGTTGTTTAGTGATAGTGAAAGAATCGATGAGGTGCTACCATTTGGGAACATTAAAGATGTGTTGAAGAACTAGACAAGATTATAGAGAACCAGAATGAACTAGACCAAGACGTAGATGGAACTAGTACGGAACTAGACTGAGAAGCGGACAGAATTAGTACGGAACAGAATTACTTTACAACAGACCATAACTGAAATAGCCACTACCCTAAATACACTTGTAAATAAACAGCATTAAGGTTTAACCCTTTTAACCCGTTTAGAACTGATCAGGGTTGAGGAATGTACCTGAACGCCTAACTATAAACTTTGTTGACCCAACTTGTGATCGGGCGAGTCCTCGCATTACTTCAGTAGTCATTGTCGCACTTGCACTAAATCGTCCAACTCTCGCACTAAATCGTCCCACTCTCGCACCAACTCTTCACACTCTCGCACCAACTCTTCACACTCTCGCACTAAATCGTCCCACTCTCGCACCAACTCTTCACACTCTCTCATTCCCGATGATGGAGATCGCGTGCGAAATGACAGAAACCGCCAGTGAAACTACAAATCCATTCCGGATCAAACTCAACATCATTCCCGATGGATGATAACAGCTTTTTTGAAAATCGAGAAGATTCCGACGGTGTGAGGGCCACTTGGAACTCCATCTGCCGTACCAAACTTCAACATGAACGCAACTTAATCCCCATGGCTACGATGTATACGCCCCTCAATAATAAGTCCCAAGAACCAATTCCTCAGACTCATCAAGTGGTCAATTGCCGCCAGTGTCAAAGCTTTATAAGCCCATTTGTGGACAGAACAAATGAAATATGGGTGTGTAAGTTCTGTGGGTTCTCAAACCGGCTTGTGGTGGACGAACATGGCCAATTTCCAGCGGGGCTTCTGTCTACCACAGTTGAGTACCGAACCAATAAGTTCAACAATTTGCCGCCAATTTTCATTTATGTGATAGATACTTGCTTTGAGGTCGAAGATATTGAAGATGCTTACGAATCCTTGAAGGAATCTTTGGTGGTATCCTTAAGTTTACTCCCCGAAGATGCTTTGGTGGGGTTAGTTTCGTACGGGAAAAACGTGCAAATTCATACCGTGGGACCGAACAATAATAGTCGGGCTGTAAATTACAGTTTCAACGGAAGTAAAGAGTACAATTTGGAAGAATTCCGGAAATATTTGGGGATTTTGGACAGCAATATTCGAGCCGGACAGAAATCGGGAGAATTGTTTGGTGCTATCGGAAAACAGTTCTTACAGCCAATTAGTATGGTGGAATATGAAGTCACTAACATTATTGAGACTTTGGTAACCAATACATTTCCTCGGTCCACCAAGAAAGAAAGACCTTACAGAGCTACTGGTTGTGCTATTAATATAGCTTCTTTACTCTTAACGTCCTTATTAGGAAACTACGGAACCAATGGAGGACATCTTTTATGTTTTACCGGAGGTGCTTGCACGTATGGACCTGGTCAGATTGTTGGGAATCAATTGAGAGAGCCCTTAAGATCGCATCACGATATAGACACTTCCAGACAGTCTACGTTAGTTAAGAACATGAAATTACCGCAATCAACTAACTTTACCGTGAATTATTCTTTGGTGTTAAAAGCTAAAGAATTTTATAAAACCATAACTCAACATTTGGTCAAGTTAGGGATCAGCTGTAGCTACTTTATAGGAAGTTACGATCAAGTGGGCTTATGGGAAATGGATGAAGTCTGTCGGAAAACTGGAGGAATAATAATAATGAGTGATTCCTTTAATACATCTATCTTTAAACAGAGTTTCTTAAAGTTTTTTAAGAAACAAGAGGAAACAAATTTACTCGAATCAGCCTTAAATGCTACATTGGAGGTAAAAGTGGAAAATGACTTACAAATTCAAGGGTTGATAGGAAATGCCATTGGATTGCCCATGAAAGCCTCCAATGACAAGTTTGTTTCCAAGACAACCTCCAAAGGTGAAGGGAAGACTAATTGTTGGAAATTGTGTCATATAAACCCACAATCTACCTTTGCCATTTACTTCGATAAATTGGACAGTCCCCTTAGTAAACTAGTTACTTTGATCCAATATATCACTCACTACCAACACGCTTCCGGAGAATTCATCATTAGAGTTACCACTATCCCCATTAATGTGGTTAATGATACAGATATAGGAAGACTAGAGATGGACTTCGACCAAGAGGCCGCCGTGGTCACAATTGCCAGAGACGTTGTGAATCGCCTAGAAGTGGAAAATATCAGGCCCGTTGATATTGTCAAAGATATAGATAAGATGACCATGGAGTTTTGTAAACGATTTGCCCAGTATACAAAAGGAGCAGTGACTTCCTTTATGTTATCCAATAAGTTTGCGTTTCTTCCTCATTTTATCTTCCACCTTCGAAGATCTTCATTTATAAATGTGTTCAATAATTCCCCCGACGAAACCAGCTTTGTAAGGCACATTCTAATGCACGAGGATACCAACAACTCGTTGATTATGATCCAGCCGACATTGTTATCTTACAATATCGACAAATTCGGTACTGAAGATGAAAACGGAGTTCCTATTACTGAGCCAGAACCAGTGCTATTGGACTCGGTATCTTTGATAAAGAACGGCATCTTGTTGTTAGACACCTTCTTCCATATATTGATCTTTCATGGGAGCCAAGTAGCAGAGTGGAGGAAACTTGGATATCATGAAATGGAAGGATATGAACATTTCAAAGACTTCTTAGAGGCTCCGAAAAAAGAAGCATTGGAGATTTTAATGGACAGGTTCCCCTTACCTAGATTTATAGATTGTGACGAAGGAGGATCACAAGCCCGGTTTTTAATGGCTAAACTAAACCCCAGTTCCAGTTATTCGTCCAATCCAAACATTTTCTACGGAGGTCAAACAGACGTCTTGACAGATGATTTGTCGATGCAGCTGTTTATGGACCATATACAAAGAGTGGTGACAGCAAAATAATAGAACAATGTCTCCACTGTATGGCTTATGTAATGTATATCTCCGCTAATTATTTATACTATGGTCACTCTCTTAGTGAATAGAATTCTCCGTATTAGTAATCGTCCCCTCATAATTAACCCACTTCTCTTTAAGCCAGCTTATGTCATTACCCCAGTTTTTCTGTCGCGATATAAAAGACACACGAGCTGGAAATTTTTCACTTCACGTCAGCCATTGCCTGTCACTCGTACAACAGCGGTTTTCATAATGAAACGAACATACGAAGACGTGGAAAATATACTATCACCACCAGACTCTCCCAATAAGACTCCTAACTACGGAGTGAGCCATGTTTCCCGGCTCATAATTCCTTACTCGCAGGCTGAACCTGTGGATATGAGCATCGCATTGTACTTAAACCAACTAAGTGCCTATGATCCGGAGATGAGAGACGATTTCGTGGTGGACAGGCCGGGAAAGATTTTGGTATTCCTTGATGCCCAAGGCAAACAATACCTTGAGGAATTCCATGAAAGTTTGAATCAGAAGTTTCAGGTGCCGGTCATATTTGTGTCTTCTTGCTTAACTATGAACAACGGAGTATCTAGTGAAGAGTGTGTACGGCTCTCGAAGTATTTTTCGGTACTAGATCCGTTGGGAGGAGGAATTTATCCAGTCAACCGGTTAGTCTTCGTGTCAGATAATTTAATAAGAGTTAATGTGCCGCTAAAGCTTAATAATAATAATCCCTACGAGAAGTTTGGTGTGGGATTAAACGAATTGACGGGTGTTTTACAGGAAATTGTACCATATTTATGTTGATGAATGTATTAAATTATATGAACTAGAAATGAAGTAATTGTCTTGATTGTGGAATTAACACAGTAATTGTCCCTTAGAAGATTACCCATATATTCTTATTGTAACAATGCAATCTTCTCTTGCTCTAGGTCCTTATACTTATTTCTTTGCGACTCTATTTCTTCTTTCACCTTATGAATATAAACATCTAGCCTTGCCAACTCATCCAACTCATCTTGTCTCGCATATTCCTGATCTCGCTTTCCTTCATCTGAGATCTTTTGTGGTAATAAATTCAGGGGTTTTCTAGTCAAAATTTCAAATGTAGCTTCTGTAGGCTCTTGGAACACTAATTCATCATATAACACAGAGTTTACTTCTCCATTTTCTTTCACAGGGATTTTGGGGTTGAAAGGATGCAACTTCAACCCATGGAAGATCTGAAAGTTCTTTTCATTAATTCCCAATTCACTGCCTGGATGGAAATGAATCTTGATTATAATCTCAAATTCACCCCATCCCGTCTCCGTTACTTGATATGGAGGGTGTTCAATAGATCTCACGGGATTTTCATACGTTTCGTGCAATTTGAACGTCACTCGTTTGATCAATGGCGTCAAATCCACGTTATCTAGCACTGGCTTTATAAATATTGTCCATTCATGGGTATGGTCCGGTGGTGTGATGGCGGTCCTTTTATCATCAGTCAACTTCACGGCACTATTTCCATACAATATTGGCACCGAGATAGACACGTTTTTTATCCTCCTACTGTTGGCACTCATGGCGTTATATTGGAGGTTTTCAAACGATGTTTTTGGTGAATGATTTTGTCGCGAGTTTACTATGGCGGTCTTGTCGCACGCACGACCTTGGTGATACTGTAGAATCTAAATTATAGAATCTATTTGGGCACCAATGGTTTCCAGTCCGACATGTTCCTGATGTCGGACCCGCCCTGTCTTGGAGGAGGTGGCGTGGGGGCTGGTGACTTCGAAGCTTCCTCGGGTTTGTCTTGCGATGAAACGCTCGAACCAGTAGAGTGCACTTTATTGCTAGTTAAAGAAGATGGTTTACTTGGAACCATAGGAGTCAATTTGCCGTTTGAAGGGTCCGAATTTGATGCAGCTGGCTTTGGAAGGGTCGTTGCGCTTGTGGCCCTTTGTGGGGCTGGGGCTGGGGCTGGGACTGGGGCTGGAGTGGTGGAGGCTTTCTGGGGCGCTGGCGTAGATGACGGAGATCCCATCGGTGTAGCTGAGTTTGATCTCGAAGGAATCAATGGAGTGGAAGAGAATCCCACGGGAATAGTTGTTTTTCTAGGCGGTGGAGGTGCTGGCACTGTGTTGGAACTCGGCCGTGATAATGAATCATGTGTCAATTCAATGTCTGTTGGTCTAGGAGGGAGTTTTCTAGGTAACGTAGAAGCTCTTGGTTGGGATGTTAGTTTATCAACATCACCGCCTCTCCTAGCAGCTGGTGGTGGAGGGACCCTTCTAGGTACGGAGTTTACCGAGGAAGCACTTGAAGGTCTCATGGGAGTCTTAGGACCAAAATCATCCATCAAATTCAACTCCGATAAGGTGTCAGCACTAAATGACTTGGATGAGCTTGAACTAGAACTAACATCTAATAAGGACGAGTCTACCGCATCGCCATGTTCACGCTTATAGTCGCTATAAATCTGTTTGGCCAACTGTACTTTCTTTGGTTCGTCAACAAACTTAACTTTAGATTGGAAGGTAGCATAAACAGGCTTATGATCACTTATTTCTAACTCCGCGATAGCGTTATAATTGAATTGGGTCAACGGAGGTGCTTCTTTGGAGCTGGTGAACACGATTCTATCGGTCCAAGATGGTACTCTTTGCTTTTCAGAGGTGTCATAATTTGAGGTGCCCTTATCAAACTTATAGGTAGGGTCAAAGTTGATTGGTGCTTCATGAAACCCTTTAAATGCACCTGATTTGGAGTGCATCTCGTAATTCAATTGGTCATTCTCATATAATTCTTCGTAATTTTTAGCTCTCACGGCACTTCTACAGTGGTCATTGGGCAAATTGATTCTATAATTCAAATCTCCAAACCAGATTATATGGTCGTGATCTTTAATATTCATATTTCTAACGAATTTCAACCCCGACATAATAGCAGAATAATCATTGAATCTCTCAAAAACAGCATTTGTTCCTGCTGCTAAATGAGAAGTTATTAACGAAAAGGACGTAGCGCCAAAGTCAAATCTGACGGCGCATCCACCTTTATTAGCAGTCATACCTCCTAATCCAGTCTTTTTAGAAGAGCCCGACACATGGGTTACGTGAGCCACCTGACTCTTCTTGACGAAGAGAAATACCGTCATAGATGCAATGGATTCGGTTCTTAATAATAAGTATTGCTCGTCTTGAGAATTCAATTGATGCTCAATAAGCTGAGCCCATTTAGTGGCCCTAGTAGTATCAGCATTTAAAATGGATCCAGCGTTGAGTTCAATCAACTCTTGGAGCCCAATGGCATAAATATCTGGCAACGGCAAACTCAAGTTTTCTGCAGGGAACAACCAAGAGGTTAAGTCAAACCGAGGATTTGGCAAAGTAGCGTTCACATTGAAGGTTCCGGTGAAGATATTAATATTCTTGTAGCTGGTGAAAGACTTTTCCTCAGATTTGAGCTTCTCTTGAACGTATTCACTCACAGGATCGTAAATCCTCACAGGAATAGAATTCTTTGAGTCGTACCCCAATAATAAATCCATGGTTGATTGCTTTCTGTTATCCACAAAAGTATTTTGATACATCCTAGACACGGACTTGGTCACGTCAGATAATGCCCCTGCAAAATTCATCTTCCCAGATCTGGAAAATGAGGATTTTAAGGCATTAGTACCGGTATAAATTTGAGAGAGGGCGTCTCCATTATCGGCCCATAAGGAATTATATCTACTCAATATGTCTTCCATCTCATATCTGTCTCTAGTAGAATTTCCGTAAGTATAAGATTCATTCTTCATGATATTCTCCAACACATTCTGGCAAACCACCTGCTCGATCAAATTGGTTCTGTCAAGACAATCCAAACAGTTGACTCTAAATACTCCATCTTGCCTGGTAATCACCTCTCCGTGCTCAGCGTCGTACGAGAGCCATCCAAATTGTTCTAAGGAACTATGCAAAAGTGGCAATATTTTGGTGGCCCCAGAGAACCCACCACTTTGTTTTGTTTCATGATGGAAATCAAACTCCGTATAAGATAATTCATCTTTCCTGTCGGAGTGATCATATAACTGGCGAAATCTATTCAGGACCATGATTTCCGGTGGCTTGGACTTGGATAAAAGATTCACTATGTGACAAACACCATACTTGTTGCAGATGTCACTGAAGTGACTGTTGAAAACGGGTTGGGTAGCTTCGGCAGACCTTGTCAAAGTAACTTTAGGGTTAATCAAGGTAGCATCTTGTTCCCAAAACGCCGGAACAGATCCTCTAATTTGAATAAACGAAAATAGCGACCTCTTGGATGCATGATTATAAATGAATTCCGTCTCCACAAAATTAGCCACATTCCCATCATCATCTATCCCTCTGGCATTGAATCTAGTTCCAGCCCGTTTCCAAGACTGTTTAGAAATTATAGTTATAGAATCACCTTGAGAGTTCAAATTGACAGTTTTAGCAAAGCCCCGAATCACAGTGGTCAAAAACCGGTTATCGTCTAAAATCTTTTGCACATTGGAATCCAAATTGGCTCTATATTTAAACAAACCGTCCATCATAAACGAATTCCACATATACTCTTCCAGGTAATGCTGTAAGTCTATTTCCACTCTTTCTTGCGGGCTCCGAGAATAAAGCTGTGATTGGTTGATCCCCCTGTTCTGCAACAACGAAGTCAAATCAAAATCGTTGGAATAATAGAAAGACCCTCCGGAAAGTAACTTTTGAAGCTCCGTGCACGGATGAGCCTCGGTAGAATAAGGATTCATTCCTGATTCATTCTCATAGTCATCAGAATATTCATCGGCCATGCCTCTAGCGTGAGTAGGCACAGGCATCCCATTGGAATCTAAGGTGGTGAAATCCCAAGTATCTTTAGATAAAGAGATAAAATCAACAGAATAAATTTTATCTACTGTCTCATAGTTAACAGGTTGAGCCACTTTAACAATAGCACCCGTGATCACCGCTAAAAACACCTGCTTGTCCACGTTAATAAACCCTAAACATCCATACACGTCTCTGGATAAAAGCGGCTTGTATCCATCCTCTTTTCGAATCTGATTATTGGGGATCAATTCCATAGCCGCTACTTGTTCTTGTGACCGGCCTGAAGTGACTTGGCGGAAACACAAACTGTGTGTGTCTGAGTAAAGGGCAATTGTCCTTGGGGACTCTTTATATAACACCTTCATCGTTGTTGGGAATTGCCGCCGTCAAAGTTGTATATGCCAAAAGGTGAATTTTGATTTCGAAAATGCGCGAACCCACCAACTCGTAGAGTGAGGAAATGGTACGAAATGATATGATATGGTATAAAACCGTACGACGGTAGTAGGAGATAGTATGGTTGCAACGAGAGTTATTCAAGGGCAATTGGGGTCAAAAGTGTGTATACGGCCCTGTTTGAGGATATTGACTTGTATTGCTTAGTATTGTTTGAGATATTATCACATTTATATAGTGTAAGTCATCGAGAAAGTAAGAGGCATGGAGCAAGAGGAATTGGAACAAGAGGAACTGGAAACTTACTTAGAATAGTATGAAGTGCTTTTATAAAAGCTATTGGACAACCTCTCCTGATGATCTTTCTTTATAATCTCAACGATTGTATCATTAGCATCTTCGATTATCTTACCTATAATTAGCATACACCTCACAAACAAATATCGTGTGACTGACAGAATTATATTTAAATGTGATATACTTCGGAGAACATTTGTGCATTGTATAGAACAAGAGTAGAATGAGGATATTTATAGATTGATATGAAGCACAATCTCTCCATAAGCACAATAATACCTTCCTCTTACTTTGATCTGGCCATAATAGAGCTTGAATAGTGCTGTAGGTGATTTTGGTCGTGCCCTATCCATTTAAATGGTTGCAAAAAACCTCACAGTTCACAAATCCAGTTCACAAATACATAACTGGAAATATGACAAACGTTGTATATTTAAGAAACATAGACTACTATGCTACCGAAGAGAATCTTCTGGAATTCCTTGCTGATTTCAATGTGTATGTACTTGATTTCTCTGGTTCCAACCAATAACTAACAGGTTTTAGTGTGAACGTGATTATTCCCAATCTCACAGTGGCATTTAGAACAAACAAAAGACGTCCATTGGGTATTGCTTATGCAGAGTTTAAAGACCCCGAAGATGCTCAGAAAGCTGTCAAGGGTTTAAATGGCACTTCTTTCAAAGGCAGAACCATTATTGCTAAGTTACATGTTCCTTTCTCTCCGAGATCTAAAGTTGAAGTTCTGCCAGCGGAGCCTGAAGTGTCGAATGATACGTTTTATATTCCAAAGGTGGATGGTAGAATCTCGGATAAGGAAGTAAGAACTTTTTTCGAAAAGTATAATCCTCAACAAATTTATGTATTTACCGAAAAGAAACGGTCGGGTAGATTCTTCTCGGGATATCATAAAAGCGCTTTGGTGACCGTTGACTCAGAGGTTTCTATGGAGACTATTATTGAAAAATTAAAGAACAAGAAATTGGGAAAGAAAAAGATTGTATTAATGCCAGCGCATGTGGCGAAGATTGAAAAAGTCGTTGCAGCAGACGAAAAGAGAAAGAAGGCAGAACGGGCTAAGAAACAAGAAGAAGCACAAGCTAATGATGAGGTTGATGAGGTTGACGAAGCTGAAGAAGTTAATGAAGAGGTGGACGAAGTTGACGAGGTTGTTGCCCAAGTTAATGAAGTCAACAACACCAGTATTGCAAGCAAAGTGAACGAATCAAAACCCGAAGTTACTCAAGTTGAAAATACTGAAGCTGTCGTCGTAGAACAAAAATAACCTCTCAAACTAAATAGCTAGCCAGATTAATAAATTTGTTTATTGATATTATAACAGAACGTTAACCCATTTAAAACTATTTATAGACTTACATACAATTGAACTAATTAATAAATAATTTAATCTTGAGTTTTTTGAGAACCACGTAATAACCCGGTTCTTCTAGCAGCAATCAAACCGGCTTTTTGACCTGGAACAGCACCTCTAGAAATGGTGGAAGCTTTACCAATATGTTGATGGTTACCACCCCCGTGTGGGTGATCAACTGGGTTCATAGCCACACCTCTGGTCTTTGGCCAGGAGTTTCTCTTCACTCTGTATTTGTGGAAAGCTCTACCAGCTTTCAATAATGGTTTATCAATTCTACCACCACCAGCAACAACACCAATAACACCTCTGGCGTCAGATTTTAAGATCTTCTTAGCACCAGATGGTAATTTAACTCTGGTTTTTCCTTCATCTGGGTTGTGACCAATAATAATCACATAGTTACCAGAGGTTCTACCTAAAGCACCTCTGTCCCCAACTTTTTCTTCAACGTTGGAAACAATGGTACCTTCTGGCATAGAACCTAAAGGTAAGATGTTACCAATGTTTAAGGAAGCTTTCTTACCAGCGTAAATGAATTGTCCAGTGTAAACCCCTTCGTTAGCAATGAAAGTTTCTTCTCTCATTTTGAATTTGTAAGGATCTCTGAACACAACTTTGGCCAATGGAGCCCCTCTACCAGGATCGTGAATGATTTGTTTGACAACCCCACGGATGAATCCATGACGTTCAGCATAATCCAAGGTTCTTAATTTGGCGGCTCCTTGTCTACCTTTAGTGTGAGCAGTAAAGATAGAACCAGCCCCTTTTCTTTGATTACGAATAACTCTACCTATAAAACTGTTAGTATTGCTGTTTATGATTGTGGCTCTTGATTTGAGGTGTTCGGGTAAGAAATTCAACGACTTTAGTTGTATTGCCCTCTAGCATTTGTCAAGATTCTGTTCTACTCATTGTGGCTCGTTATGTTATTTTCATTTGTTTGGTCTTTTCTTCAGTCATCTTGCCTTTTCCATTCATACCTTCTCTTTTGGCGTGCTTCGATAAAGGTTCTCCGGATCTCTTTCGCTTCTCCACTCATCTATTATCTTGCTTCATTACATTCTATTCTAGTCTCGATTCTATTGCTTTTTCGTTGTCTTTCTTTTGGGATCCAACAGTTGTTTGTCTGGCTCAACGTGACTGTGCGTGGAGTCTTTCAACATTTCATTCCTTCTTATAAACATTCCTCATATCATTATCATGTCCGCTTTGTACATACCCATTTTCTAGCGATTGGTGTTAGGTTAATGAAAGTTTTCAGCTTCGGTCGCTGCTAAAATGCGACTGAAAATTTTTTGGCCGCGACACAGAAACAGTCACAAAGTAAAAATGGGTGGTGCACGCCGTTGCAACCAGTGCGGCTCGGTTTTTGCAACCACATTATTTTGGTTGCAACGACAGTTCATACTAACAGTGTCTATTCATACACAACTATAAAACATAAATAAAAAATACAACGTAGAACATTACGCATCACGCCACAAAATCTTAGTAGAAAAAGGTTCCAGGCATTTCAACTTCATTCTGCTTATTCACTCGTTCATCAAAAGAATACGACCTCATAGTGGACAACTCCGAAATCTCTTTGCCGGTTCCGTCGTAAGCAATGCCGGTTTTAGCGTCAAAGGTGATTTTTTTTGTGTCCGCTGGCACGTACTCGGGATGCTTGGAGATGTAGTCGAGTTTTTCCTTTTGAATTTTGGCTTCAACATGAGCTGGACATCCCACGACATTTATCAGCACGTCGTCAGTAATATGAGATGATTTGTCAATGCTGGGGTTTTTAGTATTGGTGACTCCATAATATGAAGGATCCACTTTACCTGCTCTTGATTCGCTGATAGCTTCTAGTTTTTTGTCTAACTTTGACTCGTTGGAACTATTGAAAGCACTTAAACCATCAGCAGCACCAGCTGCGTGTGCAGCATCCAATAATCCTCCTTGAAGAGCTCTGGCTTCAGGAGAGTCCTTAGCGTAAGAAACTGAGTTGGCAGGAGTGGGGTTTGAAGCAGAAGCCGCAGAACCGGTTCCTCTAGCAGAACCTCTTCCAGCAATTACTCCCGCACCTAAAGCAGCAGCGCCAGCGGCTCCAGCGGCAATGCCCCCACTTAAGTGACCATTGAGGCTCTTATCTTCATACATTGGATCAGAAGGATCTAAGGCGCTCTTGTTTGTAGAGCTGGAGGCGGCTCCTCCTTTGGTTTCTCCTTTGGTTCCTGAAGACTCAAGATTATGAAGGTTTTCAGTGTTGGATCTCATGTTAGTAGAACCTCCATTAGCGTAAGTGTCTTCCTCGGTTTCGTCGAATTCGGGTGCAAGGGGTTTAGTAACATTAGCAGAAGCTCCGTGATTTGGATCGAAATGTCCGCGAGCTGGTCCATTGGATTCTGTACTTGGAGACTCATTCTTATAGAAATGTCCACTAGAAACTACTCTTCCAGATTCATCTGTCACAGTACCAGAAGGAGCGTCTATACGAAGTTCCTTGACTGTATTTAAAACATTAGGTTTGTTCTTCAATGAAGCTACCACGCTACTAGCAACCTCGCTAGCTTCTCGGTCATTTTTAGCTCCTTGCACGGTAACAACAATGTCGGAATCTGGATTTCCTCCAGAAGGATCTGGTAATGGCTTAGCGTTGTTCGCAGCGTCCTGAGTGTGAGGACTCTTCGATGATCCTGGTTGATTGAGAGTCTTGGACTTTGGTGTATTAAGACTCTTCGATGAACTACTCAAACCTTTGTCATCCAATTCTTGCGGAGGAGCGGATTTGTCCTTAGAATCATGCAATCCGGCATAAGCAGTTCCCGCTACCAAAGAAGATCCAATAGCAGCCTTAGCTCCTGGACTTAGCCCGTTTTGGGGGGATTCGGCCAGGGCACTTGTATCTTTAGCAGTGGAAGTATTTGCTGAGGCAGATGATAAACCTTTAGCATCTGCTGGAACTTCTCCATTAGGATCATCGATCTTGTAAACTTGCTTGGTTTCGGCATTGACCACCAATTTTCCAGAGCTTAAATCAACGCCCTGAGCTTGGAGCTCCTTGGTCGCCTTTTTGGCCAATCTGGCTGCCATCTTTCTATCTTCAACACCCACCACTTCAATTACTAAACTTGCATTGTCAACCAGATATTCAGAAGAGCCGGAACTTTTAGATCCTGAAGGCGCTTGATCTCTCTTTTTGGCTCCAGCGACATATCCAGCTTTATAGAAATCCGTGACCTGTTTGTCATCTAATTCCTTACCTGTGCTCCCCTGTTGGGAGGCTGTGCTGGAGAAATCTTTCGATTCTTTGTGATCGGACTTTTTTTTTTGCTCAGAAGCATCATCAGATCCTGTCCCGGCGACAGCACCAGCACCGGCGACAGCACCAGCACCGGCACCAGCACCAACAGCCGCACCAGCACCAATACTGGAATTCCCTTTCGAATCACCCTTATTCAAGGTCTTTTCTTTAGCTCCATTGTCATATCCAGAATCATAGAAACTTTTGGATTCTTCTTTGCTCAAGATTTTATTATCTTTGGAACCGTCATTATATCCACTATTATAAGACTCCTTAATGTCTTTACTGTCCAATTTCTTTTCATTGGCTTTAGTCCCTTGGGCATAACCTGCGTAATAGTAGTTGTCTTTCTCGGTACTATCTAATTCTTTAGATTTGAAATCTTCATCCAGATCATTGCCTTTACCAAAAGGCTTTGCGGACAAACCCAAAGCAGCGCCTGCGGCCATTCCAGCTCCTCCGATAGCAGCTCCAATACCTTTACCGTTGGAAGAATTGGAGTCTTTGGGGGCAGCCAAATCGGGAGATGGTTCTTTTGTATCTTTAGAAGTATGGCTCACAGAGTGGTTTTCAGTAGATTTCTTCGTTGAATCAGTCTCTTGAGATTTCGCCTTAGACTCATAGTGATCTTTAACGGCTTGGTTCTTTCCAGCTTCATAACTGTTGTTCATTACCATTTGTTCCTCGGGTGTAGTGATAGGGGTTTCTTTGTTCTTCCCGAATCCCAAAGTACTAGCTGCAACAGCACCAGCAGCAGTAACGGCACCAGCAGCTCCCGCCAAATACCCGGAATTTCCACTCTGATCGTCTGTTGAGCTTGATTCCTCTTTGGAAGCTGAGTTAGTACTCATTTTGGGATCTAAAGTCTTAGAGTTGGTAGTGGGATCAGATTTGATGAATGCTTGGGGGTCGGTTTCCACGGATTTAGTCTTACCTGAAGCGGATAAAGAATCTGGTTTCATGAAAGCTTGAGCGTCAGTTTCCTGGGCGGCGTTTTTCCCAGCGTCATAAGCACCAGAAATAAACCCTTCCTCGTAAGCTTCAGCTTTAACTCCTTCATCATAGGAACCAGATTTGAACCCTTCATTATAAGAATCCTTGACTTCTTCAGGTTCTGGACCAAACCCTGCCATCTTTTTAGCAGTGGCAGCCATTCCAGCAGCTGTAGCAGCTACACCCGCTACAATTCCTCCTTTGGAACTGTCATCATCTTCACCTTCTCCTTTAACTGGAGTTCCAGTATTTGGTTTAATACCTTTCTCTTGCTGTTGCTGAGCATCTGCTGCTTTAGCATGTTGTTCGTCTTGATTCAACTTCGTGTCGGTATCTTCAACTTCACTACTGGACAAGTTTGGTGATACATTTTCAAAGCTAGAATCTGCTTGAAGCTGCGGTTTATCAGCATGGGGATTCTTCTCTTGAATTGCCGTGCTAATACCTCCAGCGTTGAAAGTGGATTTGTTATAACTATGCGCCTCTTCTGGGTCCACGGACTGGCTCCTAGTAGTACCAGAATTCTTAGTGGTACCAGAATTCTTGGAGTTCTTCGTATTAGATTTACTCAATTGGGGCCCCTCAAGCTTATCATCTTCGTCGTCGTCACCTTTGTCGTCATCTCCATATCCACCGTCCTGGTACGCAGAAGGCACGGTTTTTAAATTACGTCTTTCCTGTAAACGAGCTCTGGTGGCTTCTGTCAACTCCTCGTCATCGTGACAATTAGCAGCAGATGCGCCAACACCAGCGTCATAATAACCACCCTGGGTATCGCTCGGATCGAAAAAGTACCCGGCCCCAGACTTCGTGGTAGCATCGTCCCCGTATGAAGTGTCCTCGTTGCTGTAAACTTGGTCATGAACCAAAGATTCATCTATGGGATTCTTCTCATTACTGAAATCCCCTGGTGGGCCCTTATCAATTGGTGACCTATGAACCGTTGGTGGTGACCTAAGAACCTTGCCGGTAGAGCCAGCAGTCACCACGTCATCATGGGATCTTGTTATTTTCGATTTAGGCGTGCTAACACTGGCACCGCTGGCGCTACTGCCACTGCTGGCGCTGGTGTGCTCTCCGGATTTCTTTTTCAATTTTCCAAACACCATTCTCCTAAGTCAATTGACATCAATCAACTCAATTGGCAGGATTCGTGCTATATATAACTGAGCACTAACTGAAATTCGATGACTTAGCAACAATTTCACAAGTTGCCATTTCCCCTGCGCGGCCAGGGCGCGTAACTGCGAAGCCTTGAGATTAGCAACCGAATAGCAGGGGAGCCAGTGCGACGTATAGCCACACCTTGGGAATGGAGGGAGGAAATAAAAGAGACAAAGGACAAAGAATAACCGCTGGAAGGTGCAGGGCGGGGGACGGGGGACGGAGAGATGTCGTAGCAGAGAAGTCGTCGTTCTATGGACTACGATTGTATGGGTTCTTCAGAATCTAGACATTACAGATGAGCTTCTAGAGATATATTTAGAACAGAAAGGGTCCATAATGTAACGATTGCGAAAAGTAGAAAATAAGCGAGGATTAGTGAGACGTGAAATATAGCGAATGAGAAGAGAGAGGGAGGAGAATTGGTGAGAGATAGCGTGAGATTATAGTGAGTGTAGTGTGAGGGACAGTGTGAGGGACAGTGTGAGGGACAGTATGACGGACAGTATGAGTGAATGTTAATGCCAATGTTTTGAACAATAGAAAGACTTAATTTCACATTATTGGAAATGGGTACAAAGAGATTCAATAAAGTAAACCCGTGTAACTTGACACTTTAACACACTGAGATATTGGAGCAGAATAGCTTTATAAACCAGTATCACTATATTAGAACTCCCAGCACCATATAAGAACTCCCAGCACCAATGAGAACTCTTAGCAGCCAAACAGTCTTCTAGTTCGTGCTTCAGCCATTCCAGGTGATTGTATACAGTGAACACACGACCATTAACTGTGCCTTATGTTATATGGTGAAGGCACGTATAGTACTCAAACACTTACACGATATACTCTTGTAAAACACTTCAGCACACAAGCATCATGGTCATTGGTTATATAGCCCATGGCCCATTCAACATCCACTTAATCTAGTCTAGTCAATGTGACCAGTGTGCGCAATCTACCCAATACAATCCACTCAATGTACTTAATAATATACTTATTCAATGTTTACTTTACTCCATATCATTCCCTGGACTATATTAAATCTATATACACTCATTAGAACTCATGAATTCCCGGGACTGTCCCCATTCTTGTTTGGGACCACACCACTACTTATACTCCGGATGTTTGTTCCCCTTATTATACACTAATCTCGTCACCAACCACTCTAAACTCTCCTTAATACCTTGATTCTCCAACACAGAAACCGGAAGCAATTTCAGATCCGTGGCCTCTAACTCACTCACTAGGTCTATAAACACCCCTGTTTTCAATGTCACTAAATCTATAGCTGCTGGTAAATCTTGCTTATTAGCTAACATTAGTATTGGAACATTAACCATATTCTCATAGCCATTATTTTCATTTCTCCAACCTTCATCGCGTGACATCCCCATTAACGTGTCATAACACTCCTGGAACCTTTCTGTATCAGTGGAATCGATAATAAAGATAATTCCGTGACATGAAGTATAGTACCGAGACCACATATTCCGAAGCGATTGTTGGCCCCCCAAATCCCAGAACTTCAAATTGATGTTATTATACTTCTTATCGCCGTCGGATTCCAGTTCGTATTTGATGGTGGTAGTATTCTGTCCCACCGTCGGCAATATTCGTTTACTTTTGATAACTCCGGTGGTATCGGCATTTGCCTTGTGTTTCTTGGTGGTAGCATCTGGATTTTGGTATAAAAGCTTCAAATGCTCGAGGAATGTTGTTTTTCCCGCGTTATCGAGTCCTAATATCAACACATTGTACTGCTCTCGTTTACTGTACTGAGTATAGAGGGAGGAAGCTAGGTGGAACATTTTATGAACATGTAAATATTATTGAGATCTTAAAGATATGGAGGGCCGAGGGGTGTGCTATTACCAATTTAATTCTCACTGAAAATTTTTATAGAGCCATTGACAAGTTTTATATATTTAACTGTTTGTCAAGATCAGAATGATCACAGTTAATGTATGTAAATTAATGGAAGGTGATGAATATTTGATAGGGACAACTGATTGTAGATGAAGATTTGTCATTGATAGTAGAAAATTCTGATTCCAGGCTTTAGAGTAATCAATAATTAGAGGTATACTAACAGAGTGTAGCATTAGATTATATTGACTAGATTGGCTACATTGGCCAGATTGTGTAGGGTGGCTATGGCTCACCTGAGTGTAGTGGAAGTAAAGTAGTTGGGTTTGCGTAGAGATGCTCTAAGTGTTTATCGACATTCGGTGCAAGTTCTGGTGTTGTGGTCCATGCTATCAAGCTATATATTGCTTCTTAGTTACTCTGCTAACCAATTTTTCTCTGTATTCACATTGGCCATCGGCCCAAGTCTGACCTTAATTGTCTCCCTAAGGCGCGCGAATGTCGACCTAGCTCTGCCTATCGGTCGCACTAACCTCATCTCATCGCGCTAATATCTAATCTCATCGCACTAATCTCCCATCTTAACACTTATGTCTGATAAAGTGTCACAGCTAGTGTCTAAATTTTTGGGCATAGATGACTCGGACGGTACCATCTCTGGGTTCATTATAAATCTATATCAACAGGCTAACTCCCTAGATGGCGATATTTCTACAAATTTCAGAAATCAGTGTACCGAAAATGGCGGTAATTTCCCAGACCAATTCATAACAGCAGTACTAGAAACTCTCTCTTCTCCCCCAATTAAACAGGAAAATGAACCTGAAATTCCCGAGAATCCTGAAAACTACAAAGCGCTTTCGATTCCGGATCGAAAAGTTGACTTTAAAGAAGAGCCTGACCAAATACACGGAGCTAATTTGGAGCGTCAGCCTGAACCGCTATCCGAGCGGGAAGAAGTAGAACTGAAGGTGCTAGAAGAGCCGGTGGATATTAAACAGGGCGAAATATACACAGGAGTTGTGACTAACCTCACAAACTTTGGAGCCTTTGTTAGACTCAATTCCTCCATATGTGGCTTGTGTCATGTGTCACAGATATCTTATGATGGATCTGTAAGAATACGACATCCTCTGGACGTTTTAAAACCGAACCAGCAAGTATATATCAAGGTATTGCTGATTAGCGACGTTCCGTCTAAGAAAGGGAACCAGAAACGGAACCAGAAACGAGTGACTTTGAGCATGAGAGGCGTGGATCAGATTACTGGCTTAGACCGATCTGCGGAGTTTCAAGAGAATAGAGGAAGACAGCCGCAATTGGAAGATAGAAAACAACGGAAACAGAGATTAACGTCTCCTGAGAAGTGGGAGATCAGGCAATTGATAGCTTCTGGAGTGGCCAAAGCTGAAGACTATCCGGAGCTTAATGTTATTCAAGATTCCACAAGTAAACCAGAATTCAGAAATGAGGACATCGACGTAGGAATTGAGGTCAAATTCCAGGAGCCCAACTTCTTAAAAGGGCAAACTCACGATATGCATGATTTAGAGCCAGCAAAAATCATCAAGAATCCCGAAGGTTCAATGAGCAGAGCTGCCTTAAAAGGGTCGGACTTGGCCAGGAAAGTCAAGGATAAAAGATTACAAGAACAAAAGGAAAGGGCTAAGGAGGAAAAGGTCCGACAAGCAAAGAGTTCTGATCAATATGATCCTATGAAACTGCATGTTCCCAACAGGCAAACTGAATCTGTGATAAATGAGTGGCAGAAGTCCCAGAGTAAGGCAAATTCCCGGAAAAGAACCAGTCTTTCTATAAAAGAACAAAGGGAGTCATTGCCTGTTTTTGGAATGAGAAATGAAATAGTTGACACCGTAAAACAAAATCAGTTTTTGATTGTTGTAGGAGAAACTGGGTCTGGTAAAACTACACAGATTGTTCAATATTTGGCAGAGGAAGGGTTTAATAAAGGTTCCAATCCTGATGAACATAAAATAATCGGATGTACACAACCAAGAAGAGTGGCGGCAGTGTCTGTGGCTAAGAGAGTTGCTGAAGAGAGAAACACGAGGTTGGGACAAGATGTAGGATACACCATCCGATTTGAGGACAATTCTACTAATGAGACCAACATAAAATATATGACTGATGGGATGCTTCAAAGAGAAGCCATTACCGATCCGTTGATGAGCAAGTACTCAGTAATCATGTTGGATGAAGCGCACGAAAGAACTATAGCTACGGATGTTTTATTTGCCTTATTGAAAAAAGCAGCCTTTAGTAATCCTGATTTGAAGATTATTATTACTTCTGCCACTTTGGACTCCAAGAAATTCTCCAGCTATTTCAATGATTGTCCAATTATGAAGATCCCAGGTAGAACTTACCCAGTCGAGGTGTTGTATACCAAAGAGCCGGAAATGGATTATTTGTCAGCAGCATTGAACTCGGTTATTCAAATACATGTAGCAGAGCCCGAAGGAGATATTCTAGTTTTCCTAACTGGTCAGGATGAAATTGATACCAGTTGTGAAGTGTTGCTGGAGAAAGTCAAAGCATTGGGCGACACTATTCCTGAATTGATCATCTTACCGGTTTATGCGGCCCTATCGAATGAAACTCAAAGTCGAATCTTTGAACCAACTCCCAAGGGGTCTCGGAAAGTTGTATTGGCTACGAACATCGCCGAAACTTCCATTACCATCGATGGGATTTATTATGTTGTAGATCCAGGATTCGTTAAGATTAATGCTTATGACCCCAAACTAGGAATGGATTCGTTGATAGTATCGCCAATTTCCCAATCCCAAGCCAACCAAAGAAGCGGAAGAGCTGGTAGAACTGGACCAGGGAAGTGTTATCGGCTATATACAGAAAAAGCTTACAACGAAGAGATGTTACCCAATACAATCCCCGATATTCAAAGAACTAACCTTTCCAATACCATTCTATTGTTGAAAGCCATGGGAATCAACGATTTAATCAACTTTGAGTTCATGGATCCTCCCAAAGTTCAAACCTTGTTGAACGCGTTGCAAGATTTGTACACTATAGGAGCCTTAGACGATGACGGATATTTAACCAGAATTGGGAAGAAAATGTCCAATTTCCCCATGGAACCTAAGTTGTCCAGAACCCTTATCTCCTCGGTCGATTTTGAGTGCTCTGAAGAGATCTTGACCATCGTATCAATGTTATCAGTTCAGTCAGTATTTCATAGACCTAAGGACAAAGCCGCAGCTGCAGACCAGAGAAGAGCAAGGTTCAATCACTCCAGCGGCGACCATTTGACCTTATTGAATGTCTACAGATCGTGGGTTTTAAATGGCTATAACAAAAACTGGTGTAGAGACAATTACATACAAGAAAGAAGCATGAAGCGAGTTCAAGACGTGAAGAATCAGCTTGTTAAAATTATGCGCAAAACCAATAGTTCCGTCGTATCATGTGGCCTAGATACAGACAAAGTCATCAAGTCGTTGTGTGCGGGTTTCTTTCGTCACACTGCGAAGAGAGACCACCAAGAAGGATTCAAGACATTGATCGGGGAAACTCCTGTGCACCTCCACCCTTCCAGTAGTCTCCAGAACAAAAACCCCGATTACGTGGTGTACCATAATCTTCTTTTGACCACCAAGGAGTATATGCACTGTGCCACCATCATAAA
Source organism: Yamadazyma spencermartinsiae (assembly GCA_030582355.1). Taxonomy (NCBI): domain Eukaryota; kingdom Fungi; phylum Ascomycota; class Pichiomycetes; order Serinales; family Debaryomycetaceae; genus Yamadazyma; species Yamadazyma spencermartinsiae. The sequence continues at coordinate 257,565 of JAKTXB010000014.1, read as the reverse complement.
CCCTCAGTACTTGATTGAACTCGTGCCCCACTTCTTCAAGCCCGCCCCTAATAATCGTCACAAGAAACAGAAAATCGTGCCGTTATACGACCGATTTAACACCGATGACTCATGGAGATTGAGCGCACAGATTGCTCATAAGAACAAAGTGCTTGGTGATGCAAGAAAGTAAGGAATCCTGTTTGCGTACCCTATATACTATATAGAACATTATACCATCTATAAATACACAAGTCCCCACCTCCTAATGTGTCAATGATGTCATGTTTCAGCGGCTCCAAGCTGCTTTACTATTGTTTCATTTTTTGCAACTTGCGTGTCGCACCTAATCTCCGCGTATAAAAAATTCACAAGAGTTTTACCGTCTCATCTGGTTGCAACAAACTTAAAAGTATTTCACACAAGTTGTTTTTCTTGATTATCAAAGGTTTGTATTCCTTGTTACAAGTATCTATATAGCCTTATCGTCTAGTAATCGCTGGGCCTTGAAAAATTCTACGGTTAACCTTGTTCCTCGAAGAGCATCGTGAGTAGCCGAGAAGTGGGGTAATACAGTCATTGAAACCATGAGAGGTTCAAAGTATGTTAAAGATGCAAGGGATGCTTTGAATGATCGAATAAGCTTATATAGTTCTACTTCCAATATCTCGTTGTCTGGGGTCAAGCCTTTACGGCGGAAATACAGTGCCAGTGAACCAATAGAGAGAGTAGCGGATGTTGACAGTGTGGATGAAATATTTGAATGCCAGCCCTTAAGTACCGATGGAAAGGGTAACTTTGTGGATAAACTGGGAAGAAAGGTAATTTTAAAGGGGATAAACCTTGATGGGGCCGCAAAATTGCCGGTTTCGCCTTATATGCCAACATACAAGGGCAATGCTAATGATTATAATGATATTTTCTTTGATGGTGATAATGTTAGCTTTGTAGGAAGACCATTCCCGTTGGATGAAGCTAGTCTGCATTTCCAAAGAATCAAGTCCTGGGGGTACAACACTATACGGTATATCATTACCTGGGAAGCTATAGAGCACGAGGGGCCAGGGAAATATGATGATGATTTCATTGATTATACTACCAAGATTTTAAGAATTATTAACGACGTAGGAGGATTGTACGTCTTCATTGATGTGCACCAAGATGTTTGGTCAAGATACTGTGGAGGAAGTGGTGCACCTTTGTGGACTTTATATGCCGCCGGTTTACAGCCAAAGAGATTTGCTCAGACTGAGGCGGCCTTGTTGCATAATGAGACTAGATTTCAAAGTGAAGGAGATCCTGATTGCTTCCCAAAGATGATCTGGCCCACTAATTATAAGAGGCTAGCTTCATTGGTAATGTTCACCATGTTTTTCAGCGGACGAAACTACTTTCCTGACTTGTGTATTAACGGTAAGAATATTCAACAATATTTACAGGATTGTTTCTTCCAAAGTTTGAAATATTTCTGGAAACGGATTGTTAAACAAAACCAAGATTTGATTGATAGCGGGTGTTTGATGGGATTTGAGACTATGAATGAGCCCAACTGTGGATTAATGGGTCATGGTCATTTAGGAGAGCTAAGTGAGAGTCAACAGTTAAGAGTTGGAACTACCCCTACCGTCTTTCAGTCCATGAAGTTGGGAATGGGATTACCTTGTGAAGTTGATTCTTACAGAATTAGTTTGGCTGGTCCCCAGAAATCGGGGACTGAAGTGGTTGATCCACAAGGAGAACGAGCCTGGTTAACTTCAGAGGAAGCCAAAATCATAGACCATCACTATGGATGGACCAGGAGCCCAGAATGGATTATTGGAGAGTGTGTATTCCAGCAAGTGGGGATTTGGAGCTACGACAAAATCGATTTTAAAGCTTTTGAAAAGGCTAGTTTGCAAGACAGGCTTTCATCGACCACTTTGAATTGTGAATTGGTTAAACCTCACTTCTTCAATCAGTTTGCTACCAAACATAATTTCAAAATGTATAGTGGAGTAAAGCCCAAAGTCATTGATATGGAATTCTTTATTAATAACAATTTCATCGAATACGTGATTCAGTACAAGAAAATGATTCGGTCGGTGTCTCCAGACTCTTTCTTTATGTTACAGCCTCCTGTGTTGGAAAGTCCCCCAAATTTGAAGACTGATCCCAGAAAGATCATTGATGAGAAAACAGTTTATTGTCCACATTACTACGATGGAATGTCGTTGATGTTTAAAACTTGGAATCCTAGATACAACGTTGATACTTTAGGAATCATGAGAGGTCGTTATGTCAACCCAGTGTTGGGAATTGTGTTTGGAGAACGTGCCATCAGAAATTGTTTAAAGAAACAATTCAACGAAATGAAACGAGAATGTGAAGATTATTTGGGGTCTATTCCTATCTTGATGTCTGAAACTGGAATGCCGTTTGATATGGATGAAAAGAGGGCGTATTATGATGGGAAATACTCTTCTCAAACTAGTGCTTTAGATGCTCTTAGTTATGCTTTAGAAGGGCTGAACATGTCGCACACCTATTGGTGTTATACATCCAGTAACTGCCACAAGTGGGGAGACAGATGGAATAACGAAGATTTCTCGTTTTGGTCTCCAGATGATCGGAACTTGACCTTTAATACTCAAACATCCGTGGGGGATATCGTTAGCACCACCGTGTCTACGGCTGCGACGTATCTTAAGAACGCTAGGTCTAAGAGAATCACTCACAAAGTATCAAATTTGAAGCAGAAGATTCGGAATAACGAAGGATCTCAGAAACAAATCGAGTCCATTCAGGAAGATTTGCATGAGTTGGATGAAGATTCGGAAATTTCTGATGATGAATATAGCGATATGCAATCTCTTCAAGATTCGTCGTTAATCTGCTGGACCACTGATAATGTTCGTTACAGACATACTAGAAAGTGCTATCCTTCACCAGATGGAGTTCGTGCCGTCGGAGCCGTGATTCGGCCCTACGTTGTTGCCAGCTGTGGAGATATTTTAGCCACTGAATTTGACTTGAGAACTGTAAAGTTTTCCTTAACTATTGCATTACCAAAAGGTGAACGAAAGAACTCCCCCACTATTATCTTCATGCCCAACTGGCATTTCCCAAATTTGAACTATCACGACATTTATTTGAGTTCAGGTCACATCAAGTACAATCATAAGTATGAATACTTGGAATGGCACCATTACGATCCTGAGCTTATCTCTCCCAGTAACGGGGGTATGTCCGAAAGTTCTACTTTGATCAATGAGTCTATCACCAAAACCGAAACCATTATCATCAAGAATAATAGTGGTACCTTAGACGACATTAATAACCAAAGGGAGGAGTCCCGTGGCGGGTGTATAATTACCTAATTTTTTTATTCTTTGTATTTTAGTTGTTTAAAAGTCGCGAACTTTGGATTGGTTTCTTATTTATGGTGCTCTTTATATACAAAGTAATACATGGCAACCTAATAAAAGTATACATTAACCGTGACAAACCAAACTATATAAATCAAAACTCGAGGCCCTCATCTCGTTCTCTTTTGTTTTCTTTCCTTAACTCTTCTTTGGTTAAATTACTGACAAACTTTGCAAAATAGTCCACGTAAGGTTTCAAGCTGGTTTTTTCGTAGTCAGACACATTACCAGAAGAAGCAGAGGCAGAATCGGATTCTGAATCTTCTAGAGGCTGGCTGGAGTCTCTATTTATGGTGCGATTTTCCCAGATTTCTAATTCGTTTTGCAAAACTCTTAAGTTTGGAGCATTCATAGGATTGAACCCGTAATCGTCATCTTCGGGGTTTTTCGATAAGTTAACATATGGATCAAATGGAACACAAATATTTCCGGTACTTGGGTGAATACAGAAGGGAGACTTTAACAAGTGGATTAATTGCTTAGACACCTCCACATCCAACCTAGGGTATAAATAATACATGATAATCTCTTTTTTAGCCTCATTTAGTTGATTTAATTGGGCTTGATTTTTATACAACTTCTTAGCCACCGAATTAATATCTTCCCATTTCTGAGAGGAATTCAAGGTAGACTGCTGCCATTTTTTAGATAATTCATCTTGTAAAGTTTTATCGGGTAAAAATGACAATAATTCGTCCACCTGCTCCTTGTTATCATTCCAAGGATCTTGATCTCGTAAGATAATATCCACAAAATCATTTTTCAACAAATTAAATGATCTTTCCACGTGAGGATGGAAGGGTCTCTTAAGGTTCAACAGCTGCTTACCCATCTTTAATTGTTTAGACCCTAAGATATCTAAGTATTCCACTATAGATTTCCGAACTTGTTCATCCAAATTTCGAGCTCTAGCATCGCTAATCCAGCAATGGGCACCTCTTCTACCAGAAAATACCCATAATAAATGATTGAACCCAAAGTCTTCTCTTAAAGCCGTATCTACGACCTTAATAGCTACCTTGATGAACTTCCAACATTTTTGGCAAATGTCGGTTCCAGAGCAACAGGTTCTTATTTCATCATAATCCGTCAAATCAATATCAAACACCAATTCCTTAGATAAAGGTTTCAAGGCATTCTTAGGAAGAGTCTTCCGTTCCTTAGGATTGACGGAATAAACCGCCCCGATTTCAAACCGGGTAGGATTAGCCAGCACCACTGACTTCTTGAACTCGTCCTGGCTACTAAATGAGTTATACCGCTGGTAGGCTCCAGATCGATGTTCATAAGCAAATTCTCTCATAGTAAAGTCTCGCGTTGCCATAGGAGAATGGCTCAACCACCGGAAAACTTGCTTGAATGGTAAAAGTCGTTGATAGAAATAGAGCATATCAGCAGACGATGGTCTGTACTTGACATTCTCGGTGGCCAGTCCATCCACTGTCATGATTAGTAGAAGATACGATAAGTTATGAAGGACAGAAGGACAGAGGATATTTTGATTTTGCGACGCGTCTCCACACAAAGCAGAGCCAAACAGAAGCCAAACTGATAGCGCGCAGCCTTGATTTTAGAGTTAGTGTAGCAGCTTTTGCCAGTGTATTTCAAGAAATGGTATATTAGCATACTGTGGGTACATACACACAGCGTAGCGTTCGCATCGTGTATTAGTGTATCTACTCTTCCCTCTTCACTTCTCTTCACTACTCTTCACTACTCTTCACTACTCTTCACTACTCTTCACTACTCTTCACTACTCTTCACTACTCTTCACTACTCTTCACTACTTTCACTACTCTTCACTACTCTTCACTACTCCCTCTTCTCTCTTCTCTGTTGTTTATTCTCTATACTCTTTTGCTCTATTGCTCAAGTGCGAACACTAATGATACCCCTTCATCTCCTGCAGTTATAACCTTTTTACCATTTTCAATGATAGCAAAGTCTAACACTCCCATATTATGACCTACTCCTTTGAATATCTCCGTCAAGGTTCTGGCATCCCATTTATATACACTTCCATTCATACATGATCCTATCAACACCGGAGTATTGTTCACAAATTGTAGTTTGGTTATAGTATCTTCCAATTTAAGGGAATTTCTTACTCTCCATTGGAAGGTATCGAATAACAACAAGTCTCCTGACACCAAACCTACTGCTAATAAGTTGATCTGTGGAGTTTGGCACCAACTTAAAGCTTCAATTGATAATTCAGCGATGTCTTCAGATTGTTCTAATGTCTTAACCATATGAACAATCTTTCCAGTAGGATAATTAATAATTGCCAAATTCCCATCTCTCGCACCAATGGCCAATTTGTTATCCCATAAACTAAGACTGACCCAAGGACTCTCATTCCCCTTGAAATCATCATGAGGTTGTAATTTGTATATAATTTGATTGGTGAAACAATTCCAATTCACCACGGTTCCATCTTCTGAAATGGTTATTAACAATAATTCATCGTTGCTATTGGCTGTATCAACAAATAATCCGCCATTACATTCCAAAGTATGCAGAAATCCTGACATTATTTGAACCAATGTCTTACTATCGTCGTCGATTTGATACACCCATACAGATCCATCATTACCTCCAAATGCAAAATATGGTAATCTAGGATGCACTTGAACCCACAATACTTCTTCTACTTCTTGCAATTCCCCGAATTTAATCCACCTTTGTCCTCCTTTTCCAGATTTATGCACTTGAATAAATCCATTCATATCGGCAGTAACCACAAATTTCCCATCACTAGAAAACCCTCCGGCAATAACTGATTCTTGGTGCCCGGTAATTTCTCCAACAAAACGAGGTGGTTGTGTGTGTGTGGTCCATAAATACGCTGTGTTGTCTCCACCTCCTGTTACGGCCATCGGTAAGTTAGGATGACTGAAAATCGTAAAAATCGAATCTTTATGTTGGTCGAAATATGTCCATGAGTTATTGGCCAAGTCGATTTCTATAGGCTCATCGTCATCCATATCATCATCATCATCATCCTGAGGAGCTGGCCCTTCTTCATCTGGCACTTCTTCCCCAATATCGTCGTTGGTGATGAACTCTTCTTCAAAGTCATTCTCATACTGTTCAGGCTGACTTGGGTCTTGGTTTGCGTCTGACATCTTCGATGCGCTAGTAATGTCTCTTTTTGCTTCTATTAAGGACCCTGGTGTCTATATAAATACAACTAGTCTTCTTTCAAGTTGCAAAAACCAAAAAGATCTTGTTACAAAGAAAGAAACAGAGGCAAATATACCAGCATATATAGTGCAGAGCTTATTAATGAGATGAGGTCGCGAAAATTTTGTGACAGCCTGGAACCCATATATATAGTCAAAGGCGCCATGTCCCAATGGATATCAACATTTCCCGGGTATTCGTGGATATTAACGACAGCAAAGAAGATATTCGGACATGTTGTTCAAACAGGACCTACCCCCAGGCATGTGGGGCTCATTATGGACGGGAACAGACGGTATGCCCGGAGTCACAATATTGAATTGAAAGAGGGTCATAATCTTGGATTTGAGAGTATGGCGAGTATATTAGAGTTGCTTTACGAAAGTGGAGTAGAACATGCTACGGTATATGCTTTTTCTATAGAAAATTTCCGAAGACTGAGCTATGAAGTCAAATGGTTGATGGATTTAGCCAAACTGAAATTTACCCAGATGTGCCAGCATGGAGAACTATGCGAACAATATGGGATTAGAATCCGGATTTTGGGAAATGTTTCCATGTTACAACCTGATGTGCAAGAAATCTTGAGAAAAACTGAAGAAATCACCAAGAATAACACCAGAGCCACTCTAAATGTATGTTTTCCCTATACCGCAAGAGATGAAATTACCCATTCTATTAAGTCAATAGTTCAGCAATCATTGGTCCAAAAGGACTTTGAGATCGATGAAACTACAATCGATAAATATTTATACACCAAGGATTCTCCTCCGTTGGATTTATTGGTAAGAACATCGGGAACTTATCGATTGTCTGACTTTTTATTATGGCAAGCAGTATCTCCAGGCTGTGCCATAGTTATGACCGATACCTTATGGCCAGAATTCACCCCTTACCATATGTCCAAGATTCTTTTGAATTGGGGATTTAACAAGTATTGGTACGGACACCCAGGTGGTTATAGTGTTAAAGGAGATCCTAAGAGGCATTTACAGGACGAGTTCGAAGATGATGACGAAGAGGAGTATGAAGACGAGGAAGAAGACGTGAGTTTGGAGAGAGACTCCGATAGTTTGGTGAATGACGAAAATGACACTGTTACTTCGCAAGATTCCATCGATAAGCCAATAAAGTGAGTCTTTTCTTTATTCATTTTTTCAGTTTGTTCTTTATATACCTTCGGCTCCTCGCCGGTTTTATCACGAGGCTCCTCACACGGTTCTTCCCACGGTCTTTCATGTTCATTAGTTTAGTTCTACTGTATTTATTCCTTCTCCATTTAATGTTAGTTACGGATATATTTAATGCATACTTTAGCTTGTCGCACTATCTTTGACTCATTGAGTCATAGAAATTTTTCACTTTTCACTCGACTATTACTTAGTTATTTTAAACCTAGCACATCACTATGGACTTGGTTAACCACTTGCCCGACAGATTATTGTTTGCCGTTCCCAAGAGTATGTATATTTGTAATTTGGGCCAATTTTACCGTTTTTTCAAAGAACTGGTCAGGGAAAATGAAATCGACCATGTGGTGAAATGAGAAGCTCTTGTTCACAAAATGCCAACAACAGTTACTAACAACGACTATAGAAGGTAGATTGTACGATAAATGTTGTGAATTATTGAAGGGATCAGATATCCAGTTCAGACGTTCTAGTAGATTAGATATTGCCTTATCTACTAGTTTGCCAATAGCTTTAATCTTCTTACCAGCTGCAGACATTCCTGTGTTTGTGGGAGAAGGGAACTGTGACATGGGAATCACTGGATTAGACCAGATTAAAGAAGCCGAGATGTATGATCACGTTAATGACTTGTTGGACTTACAATTTGGAAAATGTAAATTGCAGTTACAAGTTCCTGCTGACGGAGAATATGATCAACCAGAACAATTGGTGGGAAAGAAAATTGTTAGTTCCTTCACTAGTCTTGCAACTGGTTACTTTGAGCAATTAGAAGGGAAGAAAAGTGGGGAAAAACTATCCACTAATCTTAGATACGTGGGAGGTTCCGTGGAAGCTTCTTGTGCTTTAGGTGTAGCTGATGGAATAGTTGACTTGGTGGAAAGTGGTGAAACCATGAGAGCTGCTGGATTGAAAGCCATCTGTACTTTATTGGAAACTAGTGCTCATTTGATTAGTTCTAAAAACCCTAAATTTCCTGAAATCATCGATGTAGTGAAGCAAAGATTCGAAGGGATTTTGGCCGCTCAGAAATACGTGTTATGTAACTTTAATAGTCCAAGATCCATTTTGAAAGAGGCGTTAACTATAACCCCTGGTAGAAGATCTGCCACAGTATCTGCTTTGGAGAAGAAAGCTGGTGACCAAGAAGATTGGGTAGCGGTTTCAGTAATGATCGAAAAGAGTCAAATTGGTAACAAAATGGATGAATTGAAAAAGGCTGGTGCCAGCGACATCTTGGTGTTCGATATAAGTAACTGCAGAGTCTAGACCTATTTATAGATACTATATATATATACATTATTTGCACGAGTTTCCTATTTCAACCTCGAATGTTGCAGCTTTTCATGTTAAATGTGACACAAAAATAAGCGAGACAGAGAAGGCTTTTGCAACCATACGATTCTATTGTTACCGGATCGATAACATATTGCTATTGCCAGCTTTGGAGATAGATAAAGGTTTCTTTCATCTGGGGAAGCTTCTATTTTCGATTGGTGGTGAAGGAAACAATAAGTCTGTCAAGAAAGGAAATAATAAGAGAACAACAGGCAAACGAGAAATGTATTTAAACCGGAGGATATTTCCTGAAAGATTTTGATTTATGGTACTACGAGAAACCATGGTTTCAAAGTTTCAGGACCTTTGTTATGATGTTATTGGTGAGATATGCTACTATTTGGACCTCAAAAGTCTTTCCAACTTATTAAAGGCGTTAGGAGAGAACGATATAGTTGATAACATAACGCTCTTAAGAACCTGGGCTAATTCTAATGCCTCAGACAAGTATCAGCCGGTTAATGATAGAGTAACAGATAGCCAAAGGTACCAAGGACCTCCAGGTAGTTGGGTTTGTGATGCTGTTCTCACTGATGAACAATTCTGTAAGTATCAGAATACTTGTACTGAAATAGACTACGTTCAAAAAGTGGTGGAATCCAGTTCCTCGTATTCTTTCAAACTCCTCTTTCAAACATTAAGTCTTTGCAAGCTGGGCCCAGTTAGGTTGATGCCTCGGCGGGTCAGAGTTGTGTTAAGAGGGAGTTATCACGTTCATGCTCCAGCTTTGAGAGTTATGTTTGATTCTTTGAAATCAATCCTCGGGAACGACCGTTTGTTGATCAAATTCAGAGTTAGATACAACGATTTTGAAGTCGATACCTGTAACCACAAGAACCATGAATTTAGCTGCATTGATGATTTATATGAAAATGTGTTAGATGTGGTTTTGGTCTGTGAGGATGAAATGGGATATGTAGAACCTATTAGGAAACTATTAGACAGTCCCCAAATAGTTATCAGAGAATATAACGTTAGAAGCTGTCTGGGATTTGAACATCACCAAGAGTACATTGACATTGAAGATGACTCTGTGGCGGTCAAGATCGTCTCTCCAATGATCAGATTCACCAAGAAACTCACATTTGGGAGAACCAAATTAGTGTTGAAAACCAACATGTTCGTAAATTTTCACTATTTAAGTGACATTAAGGAGCTTGAATTCATTGACACAGAGATTGCTGCTTCTAACTTCATGGCTATCCGGTGCAATACATTAACGTTGAACCACTGTTTAGCGTATGTTTCCAGAACATTTGTCAATGCATTCCCTGCCCAGGGGGGCCGATTCCAATGGACTGGAACAAACCATCTAGCCAACGGAATAAGATACAATTTGAAGACCAACAATTGTAAATATGCTCCTTTCGGCAATAGAAACAGGGGTCCCAGGTTTGAGGTGCTGCTGTTTTACCACTTACCAGATCCATACTATTCCACTATTGAGGCTCAATATGATAGTGATACTAGAACTAATTGGGGACTTGAAGAAAGCTTGGAAGATATATTAATGATGAACGAAGTATTTGAGTAGCTCATCGCGATGCGGCTTACTTAATCACCAAGGACAATATAGCACAGTGTATAGAGTTATTTCAATAATATAAAAAACAAATCCCAAATTGATGCTTAAAATATGCGCTGCTAGAGGTATAGTCATACAACTAAATTAAAATAAATTTCAAAAACGTGATACCGAGGTTCTCAAGAAGCTGACAAAAGTGTGCAAAGATAAATACAGTTCGAATTCATAGTGTGAATGTGTGAGACGTTTTAAAAGGCTCAAAAGGCTGCAAAAGCGTACAACTCAGAAAACTAACTTTTCTATATGAGAAGTCCCCATTTGAACGGTTGCACGACTACTTCTTGTGGGTGCAAATGACATACCGATACACAGTAACTACGATGCCAGATTACCAAAAGCTCCAAATCCAATCATACAAGTTCATCCTGAATGAATAGAGGAGTATACAAACAGAAAGTACATGAGTTTAAACTGTAAGATAAAAAAGAGAAAAAGTATCCCACTGCTAAGCACAAAGGCGAAGCTTAAAAGCTGATACAACAGTATATAGAAATTAAAGATACTAGCGAGTATCTTATTAATGCCTATAACATGATCCCAGATAGAACACTAAATGCTTCCTGATCGAATACTGGTCGAGTATACGTACTAACCTGTATGCTTATGTAATCACTAACAATAACCCCAAACAACGAACAATAGACAAAGAAGAAAACAAGAAATCATAAACTAACCATTTTAGGCTACTTTAGCTGATCAAGGCGGGCTTAGTCTGTTTTAGTTCATCTATAACTATAGTTCATTCAAAGTTCATTCAAAGTTCATTCTAGTACTCTGAATCACTGACATCCTCACTCCCACATATTGCAACAACATCCTTACTCCCATACAATTGAAATTCCCCTAACAATAACTGACAGTCCACACAATGAGCGGACATATATCCCACTCTACACTTTCGATGTCTCTATGCCTTCTATACAATCCATACACAGTCTATACCTTATGAGTCTCTAATATATGACCTGACCCCTATCTCCTGTAGCATTATATCTATGCTATAACCGTATTCTCTATACTTATAGTCAAGGAATATATCCTAACCCCTACATCCTCACCCCACGTCCAAATCCTCCCCCTCTCTCACCGCAGTTATAAATAGTCTGCGCCCTTATTTGTTTACATTCTCGCAAAAATTTTCACCACTTATCACCCTTGTTTCCACAGTCTCCCAGGTTTCTCGTTCGTTTAGTTCGGTTTGTTCGGTTTGGTTTGTGCTTACTGGTTCTGTTGGTTGTCCATTTGTGTTTAGGTTGTTGCGCCCACAGTTTGATTTGATTGCTTTAACATTGACGACATTGATTGATTTGGTTTGATTGATTTCAATGAGAGGGTTACTTGTTGCTTGTTGGGCCATTGGCCTTGCTAAAGCGTCGTTTTCTGACATGGGATGCTTTGCCAGATCAGATATAGGTGATTTGTTGTCGTATAATAATGAAGACACTTATCAAACATCGCTTTATTGTGAGAATCAATGTCCCGATTCAGCTTATGTTGGACTAATTAACGGGGAAAGTTGCTATTGTGGGGACACAGAGATAGATTCACTGATGCAAGTCGATTCATCCAATTGTGATGTTCATTGTAACGGTTATAGATCAGAGAATTGTGGTGGGAGAGATTATTTCCGGGTATATTCCAATGATGCAGTAGACCCTAGTAGTGCTAGTTCGAGCAGCTCCAGTTCCAGTTCTAGTAGTTCCAGTTCCAGTTCCAGTTCCAGTAGTTCTAGTTCCGATTCTACTAGTTCTAGTTCGTCCAGCTCTAGTAGTTCTAGCTCTGATAGTTCTAGTTCTACAGACTCTGGTTCTTCGTCCGAGGCTACCTCAGATAGCTCCTCAAACACTAGTGCCAGTTCTGATGACTCTTCTGTAACAGATGATTCTACACTTGTATCCACTGTATCTGATGAGTCTGGTACTCCAGAGAGTACAGTCACTGAAACTAGAGGCCCCACGGCTTCTGCCACCGAGGATAATGAAGATGATGATGACAATGGCGGCGGATTATCAGGTGGGGCTATTGCCGGGATTGTTGTAGGTTCGGTGGCTGGTGTTGGGTTATTGGCAGCTCTTGGGATATTCTTTTTATGGTATAAACGGAAGCATGGTGATGATAAAGATGACGAAGATTTCGATTTATCTCCTCCAAATAATGAAAAATACAATGTTGACCCTAATCCATTCGTGGTTAAAAATAATACCATCAACTCAAAACATACGAAAAACCCTAGTTATAATACCAACTCCTATAAATCTAATGATGAATATTTTATGTTTGATGATCCCCAGGGAGGCTACAACAACTATAATTCCAATGATCCCCAGCCTAATAGCTTTAACCCTCCCTATCCTACTGAAGATTTCGGGAGAAGACGTTTAAGTGATGGTTCTTTACCTGATATGGCCGCAAAGAGTTCCTTAAAAGTGGTCAATAATTAGAGCATTCCTTCATTTAATATTTTGCATATACAGTAGATGGCCAATCTATTGTTAAACTACTCCCCATTGCTAACTTCTACGTGCAATGGTTTGTGGTATACGTTATTCTATTTGTTAATATTTGCTTCTTGTGTAATTTTGGTTTTGTTTTATACCAGAATGTAATTTTTCCTTTGTTATTTTTGTATAGTTCATATATATTCAGACGGTTTCATCGGGGCTTTGTAAATTCGTGTATACTTGCTATGGCGACTCGTATGACGTCAAAAATGTCTCCAGCTGCAAGTGAAGGTTTCGTGCTGCGAGTGCGCCGGTTCCTGGCCGCGGATCGGCCAAATGTCATACAAATGAACCATTGGTCTTAGTTTTCTGTCATATGACGAAATAGATGGATATCGGTCAATATGTTTGTTTGTACCTATTAAGAAGGTGTGGGTAATGACAAATTGCTCTGACCAGCGTTACTCGTTCACAAGCCTTACCATTTTTTCAAAGATCCTATCATTCTCTATTACTGGTTTTTGTGACTGCGAAATCAGCTTCACTATTGCCCTGTTACATAGCACGTGCAACTCTGCCTTTTTTGCTGTTCTCAACTCTGGTGCGCCAAGGTCCTCCATATTCGCACTATCATTGCTGGGGCATGGACCCAAAATCCCCTCCCTATTCGCACAAATCCTGCGCCCAGCTGGCACCATCCCGCTCCACCACCGCTCACTTATTGGTTTGTGCACCTCCCTCATTAGAAAAATTTTTCAAAAAGCGCTAACACTGGAAACTGAAAAAAATTTTAATACTATATACCAAGTAATTAAACATGTCTTCAGGTAACAAGTTTCGTATGAGTGTATGTACATTGATATCGTCCGTGACAGGCCTAATGAGCTGAGAATGACAGAGGCACTTCCTTTTAATCAAGTCCCCCAAAGATCCCACTATTGATTCAGTCAAGTTAGAGATGGGAAGACCAGAGACACAATCAGGGCCAACTCTCCCTGAACCAGTTTGAAGTTCCTACAAGAGTCGTTGATAGTTTCCTTCTACCTAGAGGTTTATTAGTCAACCGAGTGATCCTTTACTTTATTTCGTAACAAACGTCTTGAGATGTCTTGAAGTTCAAAGCAGTTGTAGATTTATATATACTAACATAATTTGTAGTTAGGTTTACCAACCGGTGCCGTTTTAAACTGTTGTGATAACTCCGGTGCTAGAAATTTATATATCTTAGCCGTCAAAGGATTCGGAGCCAGATTAAACAGATTACCTGCTGCCTCCGCCGGGGATATGGTTATGGCTACTGTTAAAAAAGGGAAACCAGAATTAAGAAAGAAAGTTATGCCAGCTATTGTTGTCAGACAAGCTAGACCATGGAGAAGAAAGGATGGTGTCTACTTATACTTTGAAGATAATGCTGGTGTCATTGTAAACCCTAAAGGGGAAATGAAAGGGTCTGCCATCACCGGTCCAGTTGCTAAAGAATGTGCTGATTTATGGCCTCGTATTGCCTCCAACTCTGGGGTTGTGGTTTAAGAGTTATATCTTCAATAAGGTGACAGTATAATGTACTTTAGCATTAATATATATAATCCGTTTTATTTTGTTAACGTCTCGTGTATTTCTCTAGTGATTTAAATACTCAACTTGGAGACGGTATGTGTGATTTGGGTGTCGTCTCCATTCATACTTGCCTCTTCAGGCTTCAGAGTTGGTTCTTTAATATCTTTTTCATTTTGTGTCCCATTCGGTTCGGGATTATTATTTGAAGTTGTATTTTCTTTGGCAGTGCCATTTTCATGATTTTCTTTGTCGTGCTCTTGTGCGGTTGACACTGTTTGGGCATCTGCTTTATTTATATCAGCATGGGTCTCTTCATCGGTAGGATATGGTAGTTTACCTCCAAACTGCGCTTGTCCTGGAGGTTGACTTTGAGGAACATAAAAGTACCCCTGGTTGTTGCTGTTTGGCTGAGGAGAAGAGGCACGGAATTGTGGTTGTGGTTGTGGTTGTGGAGATGTTGGGAAGTACTGGGGTTGTGGTCCTTGAGGAGCTGGTTGTGGAGTTATGCTGTAATACTGTTGTTGAATAGGGTCATAAAATTGTTGCACTTGTTGACCATTTTGATTGGTGATGTAATATCCTTGTTGAAAGTTGGGAACAAAATTAGGGGGTAATGCCATGGGCTGTTGGTCTTGCGCTTGGGATTGTGGCTCTGATTGGGGTTGTTGGGGGGTGGCCTGTTGGATGTTTGTGACAGGAATGTATTGAGGCTGGGAACTTTGAGGATACAATTGTGGTTGGTATTGGGGGTGGAATTGTGGGTTTTGATACTGATTGATTGTATGGTTCGGATCTTGGGGTTGAGGAGTAGAACTAATTGGGGGAGATCCAACCCGAGTTTTCTCATTGGTTTCTACCGGAGTGATAATAGTCCCGTCACTGTTAATTAATTGGTTCAATTTAGGACTTTGAGTTTGTTGTTTAGAATTGGAGAATGTCGACGATAACCGGTAAGCGTTGTGTGATTGTAAATCTGATTGAGATTGAGATCCCATCTTCACTTGTTCACTTGCTTGAGTACCTGTCATTCTGGATTGATTGGTCTCCACGGTTCTTAAAGACCTGTTATTATTAGCCGTACCACTAGACAAGATACTGGAAGTTCTAGACACCTTTTGTTGGACCAAATTCGGATTCAAATGAGTATCTAACTTCAATTTCTTATTTAAGTATCTGGATCTGGCTGCCGGAGTAGGTAAACTAGTCAAATTCTTAATATCATTATACCAATCAATCATCTTTTGATAAGTGTCGGTTCTGAATACCCAATTTTGGTTTCTGTGCATTAGCCCATTAGCCAGCTTAGATGTTAAAATAAATTTGTAAGTGCCTCCAGATTTCCCATCGTTTTTAGAGTGATCACTAACTTGACAACTATCCAACAGAATTGATAATATAGGATTCTGATCTTTTTTCCGATCCGAAGTTTTGAATTCATGAATAAAATTACAAGTCAACACGTACCAGCCTCTGGAATAATTCTTCAAGAATTTTGATCTTCTTTCCAAATAGCCCTCTCTCACAGCCAAATTTAAAGGCGTGTTATAATTATTGATAACTAAATCATTGAATTTCCGAGACGGGAAATTCAAATCGATGAAGGTTCCATTTTTAATGGTGGAATTGGAATTACTCACAGCACTCATGGCAATAGAAGGAGAGGGGATGTTTTTGGCAATGAAGGAATCCCATTCAAAAGAAGGCTCTTTCGCCAAAAACCCTTCGTTGAAATTTGGCAATAAGAAATTAGGAATTGAAGAATACTCCTCATTAATCAAGTTCAAAAAACTAGATATATAGTTTTGCACTTCCATAAATATAATCCCTTCCAATTTACCTCCAGACTCTTGCAAATTCTGGTAAGCCTGGAACAAATAATTCTCTTCCTGTAACTGTTTCTTCAATTGTCTATCTAATCTAATTTTCACCAAATAAGGATCATATTTAAATTGGTCAGGATTAGCAGAAGAGGCATTGGAACCACTGCCTCCACCTTCATTAGCCATACCATGATGACTACTTCCATGTTCTAACTTATTCGAAATCTCAATACTTTGATAGTACAAGCTAATCAAAGATCTGGTTTCTTGAAGCTCCTTAGGCAAATTATTCTTAAAGTCGTTTTGTAAGTTCTTAATCTCTTTGATTTTTATGAGCAAATCCTTCCTTAACTCTTCCAATTTTGGAATTATCACCCCATTTAACTCCTTTAATGTCTTGGAAGTGTTATTAACATTCTGCTGATGAAACTTGGTAAGGATTGTAGGCAAATCCTGGATCGAACCGTTCCCTATGGGCAAGAAGAACTTGTTAATTTCATTCACATCCACCTCTTTGTTATGGGTATTACTGTTATTTCCTCCATGGTGATGTTGATTATGACTCTGGCTGGTATTATTATGATGATTAATGGCAATGGATTTGGCGCTGATGCCCACTGCTTGCTGCAACCTAATTTGTTGTCTAACAATCTCTTCTTGCACGCTGGCATATTCTCGTAAATAGCTAACAATGTCCTTGATAATATACCGCCAGGCTTGAAACCTATTGGCTAAAACTTCGGTGGGGAACTCATCGGGATTATTGAACTGATAAGGTAAACTTACCGCCAACGGATTGTTGTAACCGCTTTTCATGTCGGCACCAAATTACGCTTTCAAACTTGGGGTCTTGGAGTTATATATCGGTTGTTCCATTTCTGCCGTCCCTGCGAATTTCACCCGAGGTGTCCATACCAAAATGCTTGTCATAGTTAGCGCATATAAATTATTCAGTTAGAACTACCAGTGGAACTACAAGTAACTCCAGATATATATATATATATATATAAATACAGCCTCTAACGATGGAGGTGGTGGACTTGAGCGATGACACTTCGGACGACGACGTAATCGAAATTCGTAAAGAAACCCGGGATTTAATCGATAATGATAATAATCACCACATCGCTAAGAAACTAAATGACGTTCAGTGCCCCATTTGCTTTGAAGAAGTTTCTAGAGCTGTGGCCACTTCCTGTGGGCATATATTTTGTCTAGAATGTATTCAGCAAGCCATTTCTAGTTCTAATGCTCGAGGACAAATCAGAGGCAAAAGAGGTGTTGGACTTTGTCCGTTGTGTAGAAAACGAGTGACATTTAAAGATACTATAGTAATGAGAATGAAAAAAGGGAAGAAGGTGGTACCACCTCAGCCAGAAACATGAACTCTAGATGACTCTGTGGGAGCAAGCATCGATCTAAACAAGGAGAACATCCAGAATCCAAGAAACCGTCTAATTCGGACGCTACCACTGTTGGGCTCAGGCTCAGGCTCAGGTTCAGGTTCTGGCTTAGGCTTATCAGATGTGTTGGTCGTGTGCACGCAAATATACTCATCCTCGCGCTAGTGTCACTCAAGGAAATCTATTACGTCTTACAACATATACAATTTAACAACGAAATGAGTTATTCGCCTGTTCCCAATCAACCTCCAGCTTATGGTGACAACCCCGAAGGATCTCGGGTCGAAGGAGACAACATCCCCGATGATTTTAAGTACTCCGTTGACGTAGCTTCTTGTGAATTGCCTGTTAGACAATTGTTCATTCGAAAAGTTTACGCTTTATTATCTGTTCAAATATTAATGACGGTGGTGGTGGGGTTTATTATTCGGTCAAATTCCGCCATTAAACTTTGGTGTTTTGATAATAAATGGCTCTTTTATGTGTCACTTGCGGGATCCATTGGGTTTATGATAGGGGCTACTTTTAAAGCCAAGTCTTATCCTACGAACTTGATATTGTTGTCAGGATTCACTTTATGTGAAAGTTATGGTCTTGGACTTATATGTTCTTTGGTTGAGTCTGATATTCTAATTCAAGCTGTGTTATTGACGTTAGTAATATTCATTGGTTTGACCTTGTTTGCTTTCCAATCGAAGTACGATTTTATTCAATGGCAAGGTATGGTTTCGTTAGGAGTGTGGGTTTTGATTGGTTGGGGTATATTATTCATGTTCTTTCCTCAAACCAAATTTTCTAACTTGATTTACTCGGGGTTGGGAGCAGTGATCTTTTCTGTCTACATCCTTATCGACACGCAGAAAATCATGAGAACTTATCATTTGGACGATGAAATCCCCGCCACAATCTCCTTGTATTTGGATATTATCAACTTGTTTTTGTTCATCTTACGTTTACTCAACAGCAGCAACAACAATATCAATTAAAACTAATGAGAGATAAAGGTTAACACAGAAATTATAGTTAATGAGTATATATATTATTGGTAATGTTTAGAAATTATATATACGTAATGATAGGATTGGAAATGATATACAAAAGTCTACAAGTATAATCCTTCGAGGTTCTCTTCCACTTTATTCTTCAATACTCTTTCCTTAGCTTGCCTGAAATCTTCGGCCGTTACTTTCATTCTTCTCTCTCTTAATGCCAATAAACCAGCTTCAGTACACATGGCTTTTATATCAGCACCAGAAAGATCATCTTTAGATGTGACTAGCTCATCCAAATTAACATCATCTGCTAAACTCATCTTGGAAGTATGAATATTTAAGATTCTCTTTTTGGTATTGGCATCAGGATTCTCAAATAAGATCTTTCTATCAATTCTCCCGGGTCTAATTAAAGCCGGATCTAAAGATTCAATCTTATTAGTGGCCATTATAACTTTAATATCTCCTCTATCATCAAATCCATCCAATTGATTTAATAATTCCAACATGGTTCTTTGAATTTCTCGTTCTCCTCCAGAACTAGATTCATATCTTTTACTACCAATAGCATCAATTTCATCTATGAATACTATGGATGGCGCATGATCAGCTGCCACTTGGAAAATTTGTCTACATAATCTAGGACCATCCCCCAAGTATTTTTGAATTAATTCTGATCCTACAATTCTTAAAAAGGTAGCACTGGTTTGATTGGCCACAGCTTTGGCCAATAAAGTTTTCCCAGTCCCAGGAGCCCCATATAATATAACCCCTTTTGGAGGTTTGATTCCCATTTCCTCGTATAATTCAGGATGTGTTAGAGGTAACTCTACCGATTCTTTAATCTCTTGAATTTGAGATTCCAACCCCCCAATATCAGCATAAGTTTCCGTAGGAGATTTATCCAATTTCATCACTGATACCATTGGATCTGCGTCATCCTGTAATACCCCTACCACAGACACGGTTTTATGGTGTAATAACACCGTACAACCTGGTTCTAATAACCCTTTATCTACAAAGGACATTATAGACACATAATACTCTGACCCAGCAGTACTAGAAACAATGGCGTGATCATCATCAATAATCTCTTCTAATGATCCCACGCTCATTGGGTATCCTCTTAATTCATCCAAATTTTCTCGTTCTTCCACTTGTTTAGCTTCCGTAGGCTGGAATGCTTCTTGGTTGGTGACAAATTCTTCCTCCAATAACAAATGATCTTTGATTCGTTCCAACTTTAACAACTTTAACCTACATCTGGTGCTAGGATTCACGCTGGGTAACTTAATGGCGGTGTCTGGGCCCTTTCTTCTCTTCTTTCCAAACTTACTCTCTACTGGAGGCTCATACTTTGGTTTGTCTTTCTTCTTGTCATCTTTTTTCTTATTGAAATTGTCGCCGGGCGGCATACCCGATGGTGCTTGTCCCTATATAATGTTAGTACTTAATTGATAGTAGCAGTTAAACTGGCAATGTACATACCATAATGAATAGTGGTATATGTCTCTTCTATTGAGTATTGATTAAGAGAGCTTAAACGCCACCGACAATTCGCAAAGAGGTCGTGTGCTCACCTTAAATGGGGTAGTGAGTTTTTGCATTTTGTTCTTGCTGCTAAGTCTATCTTGTCTATTTACTGTTGTATCTATCTACTGCTGCATCTGTCTCCTGCTTCTGCCATCTACCTCTCTGTTTAGCCTTCACTATAAAAGTGCTAGTCAGCTTCGCCTTTCCTATCTATTTAACACTAATAACTACATCTCTCCTCTCGA
Organism: Yamadazyma spencermartinsiae; assembly: GCA_030582355.1. Lineage (NCBI taxonomy): Eukaryota > Fungi > Ascomycota > Pichiomycetes > Serinales > Debaryomycetaceae > Yamadazyma > Yamadazyma spencermartinsiae. The sequence goes on along the minus strand of JAKTXB010000014.1, from coordinate 236,892 downwards.
ACTCCGGTTTGTGTCATATATTGACTACTTAAGTTTATTGCTTGGTGATGTCAATCCCAGTATGTTCATTGATCGATGATACTATTCCTTGTAAATTTGCACCAATCACCGTGCCCACAACTTGGTTGTTTTTGTAAAACTTGAATGTAGGCATAGCACTAACCTCATTTTCTTGTGCTATGTCAGTCAATTTATCCACATCAACTCTGGCAAACGATGCCTGGGGGACCTTTTCACTAAGTTGCTCCATGATTGGTTCAACAGCTCTGCATGGGCCACACCAAGTGGCGTAAAAGTCCACCACTGTCACTTTCTCTTGTCCAATCAATGATTTATAATCTTCGAAAGAAGTTATTTCTTGGACCTTGCGCAAAGTAGATGAATTACTGAAGCATCTAATGGTAGAAGCTCTAGGAGCAATTCCTAACCCATTAATTCCTGTTCCTCTAACTGTTCTACTAATCCCTTTAATCATTACTAATATATTCAGTTACAGATTTAACTTGCGCGAGTTGCAACATTTATAGATGTGTGAAGTTTGTGTGGGAGTGAGGATTTCCTGGTCAGGTGTGGGAGTGAGGATGTTTCGATCCTCTGTCTTGTACATCCTTGTTCTAGTTTTGGCCATTTGTCCCTAATTCGAAATATAATCTGCCTGTTGTATTAAGGTGTCCATCACATTGCCATCAACGTGTTTTTGGTTGTGTTTCCTCCTTATCTATCATCTTCACTGTGCTTCTTTCGTTTCCCCATCTCTGCTCGATAAGCTCATCGCCAGTTCGTGCAGGACCCTCTCACAAAAATTTTTCACTATATAAATTATTATTTATATTATTCTTTACTGAACAGTAAAATTATTATGGCATTAAAGGATAGAGGGACTAAGCGGGCGTTAGAGTCTAAGGGATCCGCCATTAAGAGCAGTAATAAAAAAACGAAGGTCGAATCCAGTGAGAGTGAAGAGTTAGAAAGTGAAGATGTTAGCGAATTAGATCAAAGCGATGAGGTAGAAAGTGAAGACGAATTAGATCAAAGTGAAGACGAGTTGGATCAAAGTGAAGACCAATTAGACAACAGCGAAGACGAATTGGATCAGAGTGATGATGACTTGGAAGCAGAGTCAGATGACAAAGAAAACGTTGCAGACCCTAACAAAAAGACCTCTAAAGAACAGCATGCTGAACAACGGAAGTTATTGGCAGAACGGAAATTAAAGAGGAAGTCTGGTAACGAAGTCAAGCAGATCAAGAGCTTATGGGAAAGATTGAGAGTCTCTAAACCTACCCCACCAAAGGAAGTCAGAGACAAATTAAGTAACGAAATTTGGGAATTATCTAAAGACGTATTATTGGACTTGGTCTTAAAGCACGATGCTTCTCGTGTAGTACAAACTTTGGTTAAATATTCTCCCAAAGAAAGAAGAGATGAAATTGTTAAATCCTTGAAAGGATCGTTCTACCAGTTAGCCACCTCTTCTTACGGGAAGTATTTATTAATTAAATTGTTACATTATGGATCTAAGGATTCACGCAATATGATAGTTAATGAGTTACATGGTAAATTAAGAAAGTTAATGAGACATAGAGAAGGGGCTTATGTAGTGGAAGATTTATTTGTATTATATGCCAATAGTCAATTAAAGCAGCAAATGATTAGAGAATTCTGGGGGGCTGAATATGCTGTGTTCAAGGATTCTGGTGATGGAAAAACTGTTTTGGATGTAGTTAATGAATCTACGGAAAAGAAACAGTTAGTAATGAGAAACCTAATTGGAACGATTACTGCTTCCGTTGAAAAGGGTTCCACTGGGTTTAATATCTTGCACGCAGCTATGAAAGAGTATACCACGATTTTGGTTTCCGACATAGATGAATTTGATTCTCAAATTAGAGAGTTCGAAGAATTATTGGGTGAACAATTTGCCGAATTGGTCCACACTGCTGAAGGTAGTGAAGTAGCATGTCAATTAATTGCAGTAGCTAACGCTAAAGAACGTAGAAACCTTATGAGAAGCTTAAGAAAACATGGTAAGGATTTAATCAAAAACGAATATGGTAACTTGGTGTTAATCACTTTGTTCATGACTGTTGATGATACCGTATCGTTAAGTAAAAACTTCATCGGAGATTTATTCACTGCTGAATTATTGCCTGAAGTTATAGACGGCAAGTTTAGTCGTAGGCCCTTATTATACTTATTAAAGGGTTTGGACGGAAAATATTTCAATCCTTTAATTAAAAAAGATTTACTCAAATACGAGGAATTGGCCTACAAAAAAACCTCCAAGAAACCTCAACACCAAAGAAGAGAAGAATTGGTCGACAAAGCCTTACCATTGATTTACAAAAATATCTTAGAATCATTCAAGAATACACCAATCAGTCAAATATTGTCTTCTAACTTAGCTACGCAAGTGTTAACCGAGTTGATTTTAACTCCAACTGATAACGAAGAAGTTAACAATAATTTAAGAATCTCCTTAGTGGATGAGATTTTCAATGCCGTTATAAAGGGAGATGTGTTAGAGGATTTCCATCTAATCAACAAAGTTCCATTTATTTCCAGATCTATCAAGGCTTTAATTCATGGTAATGAATTTCAGTTTGACGTGGAAAAGAAAAGACTTGTGGCTGTTACTCCTGAGCAACCAATCCCCGGTGTGGGTAAAGATTTTGCTATAAGATGTATTGAAGAAATCTTAGATAATAACAAGTTAGGTGATTGGTGTAGTGGTCAGGGGGCGTTTATAATCCTTGCTATTTACGAAGTACTTGAGTGCCAGAAACAGCAGGACCAGTTAAAACGGTTAAAACAAGACTTGAAGAAAATCAAGAAACAGTTGTCTGGTGATAAAGGAAACAAAGGGGCCCAAATCTTGTTAAAGATCCTTAATTAGATTCGTCATATACATTAATTACATACAAATTTTCTTAGTAACAGTAGGTCATAACTCCATAGCTTCATCGCCATCTAAGTCCTCATCAATATCTTCCTCGTCGACGTCATCATCTAGACCTCCTTCCTCATCAAATACTTGGTCATCGTCATACTCATCCACACTATTGGCATCTTCAGAATCTGAATCTTGTCTCGGTTGTCTCTTTTCATTGTCGTTGTCTTCTTCGCCACTTGAGTCGTTCTCTGGCTCCTCTTCGTCTTCTACTTCTTCATACTCTACCATTATTGCGTCTTTGTCTATATCACCCTCTTCTTCGCCATATTTCTGGAACCATTCCAATTTCGTACCGCATCTTAAACATTTCTCGTATTCTTCCGAGGTTTCCATAGCATTAAAAGCTGACGCTATACATACATAGCAATAAATATGACCACAATTTGCAACATAAGGATTTGTCACCATACAAGAAACCGAACTCATCTTCTTTTCACCGGCCATGACTGCTTTATCCTTTTTATAATGACAAATAGCACATTGAGAAATCGGTAAAGTAGCAAAGGCACTGACATAGTCCCCTTGTTCTTCGGATTTTCTATATGGAGTTAAGAGTTTCTTCGACATTTGTCTTAATTTCTTCAATTGTAGCAACGGTAATATAAAAACCAAGAATTCCGTCATAACATTCCACACCAATTGTCGATTTTGAAACTCATAATTCACACTATCACCATTAAACCGTAAAAGATCAGTCACTATTGGCGTTAAGGAAATCCCCAACACTCGATGTACTAAGGAAGGGTATCTCCCACTCACCAAGAAAAGCGTAAAATTAAGCAAATTCATCACTCTAAGAGTATTATTAATCTTCGATAGTATAAGATCTTTATTGTTGATAATAAAAGCCTTCAACAGCTTGAAAATCCCCAGAGGACGGAAATCAAACTCGTCGTTAGTTCCTTGGCTTTCTTGCAGGGTTGAGTATAAATACGATTGGAACTTATTGAATAAATAGTTTCCTACAATAACGGCCAATAATAAAGATCTCTTGGTGTAGCCGATTTTCTTTCCATTTCTAAAGTTCACCAACTTCAAGTTCTGTAAAGAAAGTCCGTAAGATGACCCATTCTTCCAGGTGGTGATTCTGAATACCACCAAGTTAAGAATTAAATCCCATAGTTCTGGATGTTGGTCATAGGTCCACCATTTACTATTATGAAGCAGGAATACCGACACCAAATCCTGTTTGAGTAGGGAGAAAAGTTCCGAGTCCAATATATAGGCATCTAATTGAGATACTCTAGGAGAAGGATAAGATATAGGGATCATTCTTTGGTATTTATATATGGTTTGAGAAGAATAATCTCTCCACAATTCGTTTCACCGAGGGCCAGAATATTGTGCGCGCCACTGCGATAAAGTTCTGAAGTTATGTGCCACTATGCTATTACTGTGTTATTACTATGCAATTATGCTGGCACTAATGTGCGGTACTAGACTTATACACCTATAACCCTTATGAGATTGTAGCAATGATCTCATTGGCTAGTTCATCGACCAATAGAGAATTGGTTCTGGATTCCAATGTCATGAGCATGGATTTAATAGGTGGCAAATTTAGGTCTTTGTTATGGTGAACCAACACCTTTAGAATTTTTAATAATGTTAGTTGAATGACGGAATTCTTCATATTCGTTGATAGTTTGTATCTGATGTTTTCCACGATGGTGTTGTTACTGAACATGTTACATAGGTCATCATTGAATGTAACCAACTTCAAATAGTTGTCCAACGCAGATTCTAGATTAGAGACTTTATTCAACGTGAACCCTGTAGTTAAAACTCCCCTGGCTTTGGAGTGATCTAGAATGTTTTTATGGTAATCTTGTTTGAGCCAATTTAAAACCGAGTCCAAAGCATTGGCCTGCCAATAAGGATCTAATAGTAAATTGAGATAAACTTCCAAAATATTGTGCTTAACCAAATGGTTGCGAACAAATTTGTTGCAATAGACCAATTCACATAGTATGGGTAACACAAATTGTCTATACGGCAAATTGATTTTGGATAATTCTTTTAAGTATGGTAAAGCTCCTAACTGAACCAACTCGATCTCTCTGGAGTGGTTTAAGTAGCAATAATTATAGATTATTGGACAGATTATGTTGATATACTCCTTATAATTACCGTTGGTAGAAGGGGTATGCTCTTTGAGTAATAATACTAGGAATTCTAACAAGTCAGCTGATTGCAAGTGTTTTAATAATTCCAGGATACACGACATGGATTTGATAAATTTTAAGATAATTAATTTGTGATTTGTTTCAAGATGTGGATACACTCTTAATAACAATTTGAATAAGTCTCCGCTGGATATATTGATTCTGACTTTCACCTCAGACTGGCCAAAGAATTTGATAATTTGAACAATTTTGTCAATGGTCACCAGATACTCAGTTGTGTCCAATTTCACGAGTCGATTCAATAGCACAATAAACCAAAATATTACCCCATAGTGAGATAGCTTTCTGCAAATATCGGATTTAGAGCTGGATAAATCTCTAGTTAATACACTGTACAAGCAATCAATAGAAGTTATTGGGAACTGTGGATTTGTTTCAAAATCTTCTTCGGCCAACTTGGATAGAACCCTCAATCCTCCGCATGAGATAAACATGGATAATGCTTTATCCGATTTTAAAAATAGTCTTATAAACTTCACTACTTGTTGTTTAATAGTAGTATCATACTTGTTACTTCTGAACTGTGTGACCACGGGAATTCCTCCAAGCAAACAGAAGTTTTCAAATTGACTCAAATTACTATCGAATATAAAATTCAAAGTAGATAAAGAATAGTACCAAAGCTTTGGCAAGTTTGGTAATTCATTCACACTTTCCAATAATTCAAAGATTGATAGAATCCCGTGATCCCTGATAAGCACATCATGCAGTACGGGATACTTTTTCACTAGATGACAGATTTTCCCCATGATTTTGATCAAAGAATTGGCGACTTCCTCGTTACCACTGCCACATAAATCTACCCTATTGGTAAATTTAGTTATTAAGAATTCCATTTTACTTTGAATTTCTAGTTCATTAGTATCAAAGTTATCAAGTTCAATGTTTAAAAAGGGATCGTCATCGTCATCAGTTTGGCCATGTAAGTCTTTCGGCATTAAGCTTTTGACATCGACAGAATTTTCTTCATTATAATCATAAGTATCAATAAACTTCTGAAGCTTCTCTTGTCTATTTAAGGGCGTCATTATTATATGATTTTCATCATGCTTTGAATCTGCTCCATTAATTCTTATCCCACTAAAATCGTTCTCCCAATTCTCTTCCATATCTTCACTGTAATGGCGGAGTGGGTTTATTTCCTTACCTGTTGAAGGAAATTCGGAAGGGGCCATATTCTGAATCGACCTTACTTTGTCTAAGAATTGGTTTGAACTTTTTCTACTTGATTCATTGGCATTTTGATTTAACCATTTATGTTTAAGTAATAGCTTAGCCGTGGTTCTTAAGCTAGGTTGCTTTTGGAAGCATTCTAATAAGAAATCTCGTGCCATAGTAGAATTATTCTTAGGTAGTGGAGGATAATCATCAGTTCCAATTGCGTGCAATGTGGCCATAGGGTTCAAGTCATGATAAGGGGGATTTGTCGTAAATAACTCGATGATTGTGGCCCCTAAGGACCATATATCAGAGGCGGTACAAAGACCTTCACCACCTAAAACTGTTTCTGGAGCCATCCAATTAGGAGTCCCCACTACTGATTGATGTTGTGAGGTCACTTTAGTAGCCACTCCAAAATCAGCCAATTTCACATCGCCAGTTTCTGTAATCAACACATTGGCTGCCTTGACATCTCTATGGACAACTCCTTGTTCGTGTAAATAGCTCAACCCATACAAAATCAGCTTGACGAAACTAATAATTTGAGGCTCTGGAATGGGAACATTAAGTCGTTTGTATAATTGTCGTAAAGATCCGCCAGCACAATATTCAAGAAACACATTCAACGAATCAGAGGTCTTCACAAACCCATGATATTTCACAATATTAGGATGTTTTAATATCTTCAATAAATCTATTTCTCCCATCAACTCTTGCACATCTTGGTCTTTCTCTAATATAATCTGTTTAATTGCCACTATTTGATTGGTCTTTAAATTAACTCCCTTATATACCGTAGCAAAAGCTCCTCGGCCAACCATTTCTTCAAACTGGAAGTTTTGCAACGCATTCTTCAGTCGTACTCCCATCTTCTTTTCTACTCGCTGAGCAGGAGTTAAAGATACCTTGACGGATACATTTCTCTTAGTTTGATGTCTCGGGGTGGACTGAGGTGGCGATAGTACTGTGACCTTCTTCTCTCGTCTCTCTTTGGAAGGACTACCATCTCTGGCCCTTGGTAACATGAGCTTCGAAGGAGAATCTGGGGCCCTAGGAAGAATCAATTTCTCCGGAGTATGGGTAGAATCTGAACGTTTGCCGTGATATGATAGTTTAGGGGGCCCAAAAATCGGGGTATTTTCATCATTCTCCCCCTTTCGTTCCTCAATAACATTAATATTTTGTCTCTTGGAACTATCTCTGCTTTCATTAACATTCAACCGATTGTCGTCTTCAACATTTATGTCTTGCAACTTTCCATTCCCCCGTTTTTCCGACGTCGAACTACCTCGAGAGCTGTTTGCACTTCGTACTTTGGTGCCACCGGATCCGTGTGAAAACTTGGAATACGAGAGATCTAGCTCTTTGGTGCTACCCCATTCAAAGTCATCGTCCAACTCCTTCGGGTTATCTGAAGTCTCTCGATACTTGTCTAGTGTCTTATTCTTCTCATCGCTTGGGAGCTTTGTTGAAGAGCTGGTTTCTAAGATCCTGCTCATACTTTCATGCCCTTTTGTATAACTACTTTGTTTACTTTCTACGCGATTATTCTGTATCTGTAATTTTGCGACATTGCCGCAAAAAAAAAAATGTTTCTTTGCAATCGTTTTCTCGGGCATAAAGGATTTATATTTATGAATTGCAAGATATGGCTATACAAATATAAAAGTTTTAAATAGTCACTTATTCAAGATCAGCAACCTTGGTTACCAACTTACCAGCTTTTTTCTTCTCGCTATCGAACAAAGTAGTAAAGGTTTGGGGAATATTCTTGAAATCTGAGCTTAAATCCTCCACTTGCATAGACTTATCGGAGATGTCAATTTTACCAGAAAGAGCGTATTGGATAAGGTTCCCAACAGCTTCTTGGGTTCTGTCAGCAAAGTCACGGACGATAAATCCTTTGATAGTTAATCTTCTAACAATAATGAATCCCCAATTCTTGATAGCTCCTTTACTATGATCAAGGTACGACGACACAGCTCCGCAAGCAATAACGGTTCCATGTCTCTTGACCAATCCAAGCATTATATCTAAGATTTCTCCTCCAACATTGTCAAAATAAACATCAGCTTCGTCATCTCCAAGAGCCGCTTTCAAGTTTTTGGCAAGGTTGGCTGAGTCTCTATAGTCCACGCAAGCGTCAGCTCCAAGACCTGTAACAAAGTCACATTTTTCCTTACCTCCAGCAATACCAATCACTTTCTTACACCCAATAACTTTCTTAGCAATTTGCACTGCAACTGAACCAGTAGCTCCAGAAGCTGCCGAAATAACTACAACATCTCCCGCCTTAGGTTTAGCGAGGTCTAAACCAAAGTAAGCAGTCATTCCAGTCATACCACAAGCACCCAAACTAACTGGCAATGGCAAAGCCGTTTGAGGAATCTTACTGAATAAACTCGTATCATCCATGACGCTATAATCAGTCCAACCTGTAAATCCGTATACAATCTCACCTTTGCTGTATTTATCATTCTTGGAGTCCAACACTTGTCCGAGACCAAGTGATCTAATTAAATCACCTTTATTAATAATTGGCATATAAGATGCCTCTTGCGTAAGCCCTTTTTGGATCCAGTTCTTCTGGGTTGGATCATTTGACAAGTACAACACTTTAACTAAAACCTGTCCATCTTTCAAAGCAGGGATGTCTTCAGTGACATAACTAAAATTAGCGTCTGGACTATCGTAGTCCAAGTCAAACCCGGTATCTGGAGGATTATTAAGAACAATTTTTTGGGATTGTTTAGGGGCACTCATTATATTTGTCTCTATATAATTTATCACTTCAATGGAAAAATCTTAAATATTTATAGGCAACACTGTAATAGTAGCTGCCAACATTTTGTGAATATTTTTACACGGAAAACGGTGTTGGGCTCACTCCGCGTGCGGCTGGAGTTTGCTGTCGGTGTTTGGTCCAACCAGATGCGCTAACCGAGGTGAAAGATGCAGGTCTATAAGCTTCTGATCGATTAATTGCCACATATTGCTGACCACAACGTTGGGGATGAGCTTAGTAATAGCGCTGTTGATCTCAAGGCACCGATTGTGTAGAAGACACCGGTTCGGTCGAAGGATAGAGGCAAGAAGATGTCTGTGTGCGATTTAGCCTTTCATGTCGGCAATTAATTTAAAGCCGATTCTCAGTTGTATGTACTTACACTTAAACTTGGGGATCTGAGTCAGCAAAGCGGAGAGTTGGTGATTGATTCCCCGTTTTCTTTTCGGCATCGAACAAACTGGCAAAAGTAAATGGACCTTGTTTGAAACCGGACTATAAACACACTATAAACACCACATCAAACTGACCCGCAATTGCAAAGCCGATTTAAAATGTTACTAAAAAATGAAGAAGCGTTCAAATGGTGTATTGAGCACACTTCGTAGAACCATACGCAGCGCCACCTTTAGCATACTTATCTTTCTTGGAATCTAGGTCAGAGTCTTTTTGCATCCAGTTTGAGTATGAAGAGCAGCAGGTGAAGAGCAAGAGAAATACGTTACTGCAAAACTGCGGAAAAACCGTTTCGGGTATTCCGAGACCTGCCAAAGTGTTGCAGAGATGCCTCGCATTTCGTGCCAACATATATACCATAAATATATTGTATGACTATTCTAATTTACATACTCGCTAAAGACTTTTATCTTGGTCGTCAGAATCCACTTTGTTGGTATTTTGACTGGCAAGTTTTTCATCAAGCTCAATTTTTTCCCTATTCCAACTTAACAAATTGGTATCACCGGTCTTTCTGGGTTTAACTGCATTGACAATCAATAAAGAAATGGCCAACAAGAAACACACGCCACCACTGGCCATCCAAGCAATTCCAAAGAAATCATTCTTACCTCCCATAACTGATCTTTGAGAAAAGTAGATAAACTTGCCCCCGTTGAACTCTAATACTGGGAAGTGTAAACCAATAGAGATTTGGTAGGTTCCAGCTTTAAAAGTATCATGATCGTTTCGAAGAGCCAACCGATTAAAGGTTGGCAACCCGGCAGGATGCATCCAATTTTGAAACTCTTCCCAGGTATTTATATTAGGCATATTAGTTTCATTGTACCCATTTGGAAACTTTTTGTACCAGTTTGGTGGAGGAACCACTTCACTAGGTTCATATTCGGTTTTGGTGAATCTGTTTTTATCGCTAGCCCAAGCAATACCTTCGTTGGTCATTCTATAGTTCTCATCAGTACCATTAACTCCGGTAAGCTCTGTAGAAAAGGTATCATTAAATAAACTATTGGCAATCAATCCACAAGGATAAATGATTCTACCATTTTCATCGGTTGACATTGGTTCACAATTCTGTCCCACGGCCCCTTTAATTGTGTCTTCACTGGCTCTTTTACCAAGAATCTGGTCTTCACTAAACGATTTCACGTATCTTCTATGATTGGCGTGGAATTTAGCTAATCTATAAAACAAATAAATCGGAGATCCCAAATCATCTGGAAGATGGAATTGCACCTGACAAACCAATCGTTCATCTTCGAATGGTTGAGATTCATCGGTACTCAATCTCCATTGAGGTTTATCATAACTCTTGTCCTTCAAATGATATTCCAAGTATCTGTCAGGAATTTCACTCCAAGTATCGTGATTGGCCAATTCTTCACAATGACTGTAATCTATAGCAAAATCTTGAATATTGTCTGATGCATACCACATTCCTGCTCCTAAAGGAACGAATATCACGGCAATAACCAACAAGATTGGTATCACTGTTCTAGCAGTGAAAACTGGATTATACGCCTTTAATCGTTGTTGTCTGAATGCGTTATTTCCTGGTCTCCGGGATTTCTCTTCTGGCTTTTGGTATTCGTCTTCACTATCGGATTCGGCTTCGGAATCTGATCCGTATTGTTGTTGCGCTCCATCATCAATATCAGTAGCTCCCTCCGGCACTGACTGATTAGCCCTAGCTTCATCATGAGCCGATGACATAGCCTGGTCCGTACTCATTTTTTGCAGGGTTATCCCGTGATTCTTGTCAAGGTAATCTATTGGATATTTATCAGTATTCCACCACGGATAACTCTGTAGTTGGAAGTAATCCGGTAATTGGGTTCAGTAAAGCGTCAAACTACGGAGGTTAATTAATGTAAGCATTCCCGAAAGTCCCTTAGTGATCAAAACGCGCGCGCAGGCTTTTCTTTGGTCATGTGCCCTATCATCACGTGAGTTTCTTGAAATCTTCATCATGTAGACAACGGGAAGTATACGGCAGGTAACACGGGAAAAAAGAGGAAAAGAGAACGTCATTAAGGCGTTAGTGATATAACATGTCTCTAGAGATTTCCTAAGTCAATACTTGACTAATACAGCTCTGCTACTTCTTGTCCATAGTGTAACTCATTGGCTGCTTGTTGAAATGAAAAATTTTTTTTCTGATCGCAACATAAATCTATAAAGACTAAGAACAATTAGAACACTTAAGTAGATATCATAAATCTATAAAGACTAAGAACAATTAGAACACTTAAGTAGATATAAAGCACTATAAAGCGTTTATAATACTTAAAGAACAGTTGTAATATAATGTCGGACGCCGCAGAAAAGAACATTGAAATATGGAAGATCAAAAAGTTGATCAAAGCTCTTGAGTTAGCTAGAGGTAACGGGACATCGATGATTTCGTTAGTGATTCCTCCAAAAGGGCAGATTTCTTTACTTCAGAAGAAGTTGACGGAAGAATACGGGACAGCATCCAATATCAAGTCTCGTGTGAACAGATTGTCTGTTTTATCGGCCATTACTTCCACACAACAGAAATTAAAGTTGTATAATCATGTTCCTAAGAATGGTTTGGTGGTTTATTGTGGGGATGTTATAACTGATGAAGGAAAGGAAAGAAAAGTCAACATTGATTTTGAGCCTTTCAAGCCAATCAACACCTCTTTATACTTGTGTGACAATAAATTTCATGTGGAAGCTTTAAGCGAGTTGTTAGAAGATGATGATAGATTTGGGTTTATCATTATGGATGGTAATGGGGCTCTATTTGGGGCCGTTACTGGGAACACAAGAGAGGTTTTGCATAAATTCACGGTTGATTTACCTAAGAAACATGGAAGAGGGGGTCAATCTGCCGTTCGTTTCAGTCGGTTGAGAGAAGAAAAGAGACATAATTATGTTAGAAAAGTCGCTGAAGTGGCAGTTCAAAACTTCATTACAAATGATAAGCCAAACGTCAAAGGGTTGATCTTGGCTGGGTCTGCTGATTTCAAGACTGAATTATCTAAATCCGATTTGTTTGACGGGAGATTACAAGCTAAAGTTATTAAGATTGTTGATATCTCCTACGGTGGTGAAAATGGGTTTAACCAAGCTATTGAGTTGTCAGCTGAAACTTTGGCCAACGTTAAGTTTGTTCAAGAAAAGAAATTATTGAATGATTATTTCGATGAGATTTCTCAAGACACCGGTAAATTCTGTTATGGTATTGAAGATACCTTAAAAGCTTTAGATTTGGGTGCTTGTGAAGTGGTGATTGTGTATGAGAATCTAAACATTATACGTTATACTTTAAAGAATTCTGAAGACGAGTTGGTAGTGGCTAATGTGAATCCTGAATTACCTGATCAATCTTATAAAATAGATAAAGCTACCGGGACTGAAATGGAAATTGTCAAAGAAGAAACGTTTTTGGAATGGTTGGCCGAAAATTATAAAAGTTTCGGGGCTAATTTGGAATTTGTTACTGATAGATCTTCTGAGGGGGCTCAATTCGTTCAAGGTTTTGGGGGTATTGGTGCCATGTTAAGATATAAAGTCAACTTCGAGCAATTGGTTGACGAATCTGATGAAGATGAATATTATGATGATGACGACGATTTCATTTAGTTTAAACTACAAACAAATAGAGCTTTATAGCAGATTAATAAAAAAAGTAAACTTATACTTCATGACTATATAATACATTTTATCTGCCATTTGCTTTGGCCTTGCTCTTGTTTTTATTGGAGCTCTTTTTGTCTTGACCGGGCTTGGTGACCTTATAGTTCTTTCCCTTCAAATCTTGTAAAGCTTTTGAATTTTCATGGCCCAAAATCTCCTTATGTGTATTCCCTGTGACCATTATATGAGCCAAGTTTTGCAAACCAGTTGTTAAATAAGATCTTCTTGCTAACTTCCTTATAGGTTGACTTAATAATTCTCTTAACTGGTACCTGAGATTCTTAGCTTCCTGCTTAGTTAAAGATCTATTTTCTTTCCGCTTACGTTGTTTTTTAATGATCCCATCTTCAAAGTCATCTATGTCTGACAAATTGTCAATTCCCAAATCATCGGCTGCTTGTTTGACCCAGGAACTCTCCTTTCTAGTGGAGGTATTGGAAATCACTGATTCAGCCAAAGTGGATGAAACTTCCACTCTGGGTTTTAGCTGTGAAACCAAATCCGTTTCAATAGGTAAAAGTTTGACATCAGTGTGGGCATTTATTCTACCTTTATTGGATTCACTAGATGCGATAACCTTCCTTAACTCTCTCAAAGGACCGGATGCTTCCTGGGGCGAACAAAACATGATAGACACCCCTTCATTCCCAGCTCTGGCAGTTCTACCTGATCTATGAATATACACATCTGCGGATCTAGGTAAGTGATAATGGGCGACGTGATCAATATTAGGAATATCTAAACCTCTAGCGGCAACGTCTGATGCCACCAATACAGAAATTTGATTTTTTTCACTTGCAGCTTTAAATCTTTCTAACGATCTTAATCGTTGTTTCTGGATCATAGAGGAGTGGATTGCAAATGCTGGAATGTTCAAGTTATTCAAAAATGGAACGAGTCTTTTGACGGAGTCAATGGAGTTTGCAAATACCAAGGTGGACCCCTTGTAAACCAACAAGAAATAATATAAATACAAATCCCGTTCAACTGCACCACACTCGATTAACGCCTCAGTAATTTGTCCCGAGACCATTTCCTTCGGGTTAGCATCAACTAATACTGGTTTCTTATCTTTAAAGTTCAATCTATCATTTAGGAGTTTCAAAATCTCATCATTTTCAATCAAAGAACTATTATTAGTTTTGACTGTTTTACTTAATTTGCCAAATAACTCTCTAGCAAAAGTGGCACTAAAAACCAAGGTTTGCCACTTCCAGGTCGCTGATCCACGAGGTCTGTGTTTTTTAAACAAGCTTAAGATTCTTTCAAACTCGTCGAAATGACCATCTTGTAACAATCTATCAGCCTCGTCCAAAACTACTATGTCAGTCGAAGCCAAACGTTTAACTAAAGCTTCATCTTTTTCTAGTAATTCGAGACATCTCCCTGGAGTTGCCACTATTATTCCTGGTCCGTACTTTAATATTCTTTCTTGTTTTTGTATAGATAATCCACCAGTAATACTGACGATTCCATTAGATGCAAAGGGGAAGTATTTAGAGAGCTTATTCAAATGATCCATGACTTGGTGTGCCAATTCTCTAGTTGGTGCAAATATAATACCACTAGGAGGGTTGATGATCCCCTTTTGTCTGTTGAGTTTTATGGATTCCAAATTGGCGATATATTTCTCCAAAATAGGAATACCATAAGCTAAGGTCTTACCTGACCCTGTCGATGCCTTACCAATAACATCCTTTCCTTCTAGAGCAAGAGGAATGGATTTCTTTTGGATTGGGGTTGGTTGTTTGAATTTCAAGGCATTTAATCCTGTTAATGTGTAAGCACTCAATTCAACATCTTTCCAGTGGGGTAAATTGACGTTGTCGTCAGGTAATTCCAAGTTGAGATTAAAGGCGTTTTCGATCAATTCTTCTTTCTGTTCCTTGGTCTGAGCCTTAGGAGCTTCGTCTTCAGATAATTCATCGTCAGAGGCTTCTTCACTTTCTTCCCCCATCTGCTGATCCTCCACTTCCTCTTCTTCGTCGTCAAACCCAGTGAATTCTTCTTCATCTACCTCATCAGATGCTTGCTCAAGTTCTTTATCCTCTTGATCGCCATGGTTATTTAACTCATCTTCAGTCTTTTGTTCTTCTTCTTTCTCTTCTGGTTCCTTTTGTTGATCTGGTTCCTTCTTCAACTTTTTCTTATCTTTAACCTTGAATTTGGCTTGTCCGTTGACTATTTCTACATCAACGCCATCTATTTCTTCCAACCCATAAAAGCCTTCATAATCACCCAAATTGTCAGGAATCTCAACCGGTTTCCAATTCAAACTATCCACTTTCACTACTTTCGATTCCTTTTGAAGCTTTTGTTTCAAAGTTGGTGGCGTGAATTTTCCTTTAGGACCCTTACTGAACTTTTTGTTCTTGAATTTGGTTCCTGGTCTAGAATAGGGCTTGGACTTCTGTTGTTGTTTCTGTATTTTACCCATAGCTCTGTTAGTTTCTTCTTTAGTTTTTCAGTTATGCGATGCTCATCTCATTTTTTTTCCCCGTGTGCACTCGCATCTGGCTGCAAAAAATGGCTTTTAACTATGGGAAATTTTTCATCTCCTATTGTAGTTTATAAAGTTTTGAGGGCTCTAAAAATCTTGAAAAAATATGTTTCATAATAAGATCAAGTCCCAGATGATAATAGTGCCTTTAGGTAGGGAAAGTAATATTATTTGTAAATTTTTATGACAATAAACCTTCCTGCTTGATTTTTGAAAGTTGCGAAAATTACTAATTCTGGTCCATTCACATATACACGTTCACATATACAAATTCACATATACGTATGTGCTAATGCCTCCACCTTGTCCACAATTCCTGATTCCCGGAGGTTTCCCGGAATTCGCAACCATTTTAGTATTCTTCATGGTCCCCCACCCGTTTCACAAATGACACACGGTCACAAGTACAAGTCATTTGTGCTTGACAAGTGCAAATGTGCTTGTGTTGAAATCCACAATTACTGATAGTAAAGGTTTCCCGGAAATCAATCAAGTTCCGGTATTCATCATATTTGCTCACACCTCTAGTCACAAACATACCGCTTTTTGTAACACAAATGCAAACAGGATTGTGTCTGACCACAACTACAAATAGATTTGTGTTTGGAATCCACGAATACTGATTGCAAAGGTTTCCCGAACTTAAATGCATTCCGGTATTCCTCATCAACAACCACAAGGACAATCAATTGTGGCACAAGTGCAAATTGATTTGTATTTGAGATCCATATGTAGAATTATCTAGAAGCTAACCGTGATGTACGGCTAATATTAATATTAGACAAACTGTGTACTGCCACCAAGATAAACCTAAACGAGAGACTCTCCATATTTACTACTACAAAGATTAAATTTAACTTTACATTTCTATCCTGTACTCATACTATCTATAAATAAAAATTAATCAAAGGAAACAAACCCAATAATCACCCCAACATATAGCTCATAAATTAGAATATTTTGATCTGGCTCTTAATTTTGGCCCATTCAAGTAAAACAAAACAGGAATTAAAATCATCAAACACGAGATAGCTCCCAAAATGGTACAACCATAACCAACAGGGAATTTCTCAATAGACAAGTTTTTGAACAAAGAGTGTCCGAATAAGGGGAAACAACCGGCAATAACCGATCTAAACAAATCGTTACCAGCGAAGACAGAAGCCAAATAATCAGGGAACGATCCCCCCAAATAATTAAAACCTGTTTGGAAAATGATGAAAGCACCAATAGAATACACAGCTGCTCCTATAACTGGACCAAACCAGTGTAAGTTAGCAGATGCAGTCCATCCGAAAATGAAAATTCCCACAGGCATTAAAATAGCCCCAACAATCATAGGAATAATAAAAACTTCTGGGAAGACCTTTTCATCATTCAAATGCGGTTTGGTGAAAGTTTTATACATGTAACTAATGTAGACAGCAGCTCCAAGTAAAATACCAACGATGACACTAATAAAGGTAGCCCCCATTGGAATCAATTTGAAATGGTATATTTCAATGAAAACAATAGGGAAAGCTTCAAACCAAAGGTATAAAATGGAATACACCAAAGCTATATACAAGTTAATCAATAATACCACTGGTTCAAAAATAATGATTTCAATAGGTCTCCATAAAGTCTCAGCGGCTAAATCTCTAACAGTTAATCCTTCATTTTCCATTTCACCTTCACTAGTGATATTATTATTGCCTGTAACAGCTCTTAATCTTTTAGCTTTTCTGGCCAATAAAGTCTTTTCGAAAGTTTCAGGTAAACAAAATCCTAAAGTGAAAAAAGCGATACCAGAAGTCATACAGACTAACCAAAAAGACCAGTGCCAGTTTCTTTTGACAATCAAAATCGATCCAAAAAATGGACCTAAGGATGGACCACAAACGGCAGCAATACTCCAAAGAGCAATAGTAACTGGCATATATGGAGTATTAGTGATATCCCCCATAGAGGCCCCACCAGTAGCCAAAGCCGGACTAGCAAAGATACCACTGATGAATCTTAATACAGTTAAGGATGCAATATCATTCACTAATGAAACAGGAATTTGTAAAATGAAAAAGAAGAATAGGGTAACAACGTAAATGGAAGTTCTACCAAAAATGGCATTTTCTGACATTGGCGATAAAACCATGGGCCCTAGACCATAACCAATGACGAACATAGTTAAAGGTAAAGTAGCTTTAACTCTTGAAACCCCTAAATCATGCATAATATTCTCAACCCCTGGAGTATAAACAGCTGAAGCCATATATACAGAGGTCGTCAAAAGACAAATCTGAAAAATGAATATTCCTTTTTGCCATAATGGCCAATTTTTAGGGTTTTCTGGATCATCTTCTCCATCCCATCCAACCACAATTCTACCGTCTTTAGCCAAAGTGATAGAAGAGGTATCACTAGAAGAGTTGTTGCTAGCGTTGTCTTCAACCGCTTCAGCTCCAACCGCTTCGGCTATTTTCCCTTCTTGATAATAAAACTCCGGTACTACGTAGTCTTCAGCATCTTCCTTATGATAGAAATATTTATGCTTGGATAGGTGGTAAACTACTCTGCCCCAAAAACTATCTCTAAAGAATCTTCTCATACTTATATTTCGTTCTGCTAGATATTTGATTGGTTTTCTTCTTCGCTTCTTTAGTGAAGTTTAAAGTGGTAAAGCTTTTTCTTGAAGGGAAGTTGCATAAATGGTCGGCAAGACGCTCAATATATAGTGTTCCAGCATTGTATGATTTGTCATAGCGATTATAAATTGTTGCGAAATTGCACAGCGGACAAAGTCTACTTAGGAAATCTCCGGACGGATATCTTTTTTTTCTTTTTGATTCTCAAACCACGTAAATCATTGTTGTTTTTGAGCAAGAAATCGTGAACTTTAACAATTGCTTATGAATATAGGGATTAGGCAATTCAATTGAGAGGGGTTGTTTGGTGGGGACAATATCAGTAGATGACACACTGTGACGTTGAGTCCTTGGCCAGTTTTGGCCCTGATTTCCTCCTTTTGTGACATATCTTGACGGGCCTAGACTCACAGCACAAGGCTGACTCAGCGACTTTCAGCCGTCCTCACTCGGCGCTTTCCTAATTGGGTAAACACAACGGTGCAATCAGTCGACTCACCTTTAGCGTCCTCACTCGGCGCTTTCCTATTGCGTAAACACAACGGGCAATCAGTCGGCTCCCGAATTTAGCCAAAGATTGTATTTAATACACCAGGTTCCAAATCTATACTTACAGATATGTCGAAGATAATTATGATTTTAAAGTACATGACTTATGGGATTTGCATCATTGTATGATTACATATCATCTGGAGCTGGAGTGTTCTTTAGCTTTTCATATTAAGTTAGAGATACGCGCACCATTTCATGGTGACAGATTGTGATGTCACGGATGACAAATTTGTGAATCAAACTTGTGAAGTCAACCAGGCTATGATAAGGTATGGCATGTGTGGCAGTTGTGGATCAAAGTATATTAGTAAAGGGTTTTCACAGGTTTCTTGGCATATCACTCACTGTGCTGTTGTCTTTAGTGTTGTGCTGTATTTCTAATCCACAGTGTCTCTTGTCTCTTATAGCGTCTCTTTTAGCGTCTTTATACCATTAATGGTGTTCGTGGCATATGCTTTTGAGCTCTGGATACCAGACCATATCCCACAATGGCTCTAGTCAGTCTAATAATTCTTTTGTCGATATTCTTCACAATTCCCAAGCTTCTTGGGATTTTGCTGCTTCTATAAAAAAACTGGAATTTTGCTGCTTATATAAGAAAGTTCATTTAAGTGCTCGTCCCATTGCAAAAAGCGAGGTCGCGGAAAAGTCAGTTTGCAAGTCCGATGAGAAAGAAAGGTGGTTTATTAAAGCGAAATAGAGGTATCACTCAAACACAATTCACTCCCAGGTCTGTAAAGCCCCAGAACACTAGAAAGATTATACGAAGATTCCATGTGTTGTTAAAAAACAAGGCTCTTGTACTAAAACGTTTGGCCTGGGATGAGCACGAATATCTTGAACGAAATCTAACACAACCTCAACAGAGACTTGCATACAATGAAGGATTAAAGGCGAATAACCAAGAACTAGTTAACCTCGAGAATACCAGCCACACGGAACTTATCAGGACCTTGGGACAGCTAGACAGAGAAATCGAGAAAAATGGTGGATTAAAAGTATATCAAGTAGCATCCACTCAAGGACAGAGTAATACACGAGGAAGCGATTCTTCTAAGAAATTGGTAGAATGGCTCAATCAAGGATATGACATGAGCCTCCAGAATGAGCTATCAGCTCTTGAAATAGGATGTTTGAGTCCCAATAACCAAATATCTACAAGCAAAATATTCAAGTCAATTACCAGAATCGATCTAAATAGTCAGCATCATTTGATTCTACAACAGGATTTCATGCAAAGACCTTTGCCAAAGTCAGATGATGAAAAGTTTAACTTGGTGTCATGTTCATTGGTTTTGAACTTTGTTACTACTCCACAAGATAGAGGAGAAATGTTAAGACGAATAACCAAGTTTTTGAAACCAAGTGAAATTTCCATCCTCTTTTTGGTGCTTCCATTACCATGCGTTACCAATTCCAGATACTTTGACCAGGAGAAACTATTGGAAATCATGAAAATTTTGGGATTTACCCAAAGGTTTTTCCATCAGTCTAACAAGTTAGCTTATTGGATGTTTGACTGGAACGGAAAAGTACGAAAGGACGCCGTGAAGAAAGTTGAGATTAATAAAGGAAGCAATAAGAACAATTTCTGTATAGTTTTGAAATAGCATGAAAGTTACACAATGAGGTGATATCGAAACTTTAAAAACACAATACAAAATACACGATCAAAGGAACTGACGGATAAGTTTAATAAGTTCAGTAGGTTAGGGACGTCAGTTGTGAAGTTTGATTATTTAACGTGGTACGATCTATAGCTTATGTCCGATTAAAGCGAACCTTAGACCAGTTTTCAACAATCTAATATACACGAGAAACGACATTCAAGGTTCTGCGGAGGAATTCCACAAATTGGCGTATGTAGCACGAAAATAGACTTCCCAAGGAGACGTCACCTTACCACCGGAAAAATTATAATCCATAAAAAAAATAGATTTCTTTTTGCGGCTATAGATGCACAGATCTCGGTCCAGGTGTTTAAACGATATAGTTATTACTCCAGACTAATTTGTTTTCAAATATAGGGGTTAATTAGTTTTGAATGAAATGGAGTTGGTATTTATAGTGTAATAATTAAGCGCCTAAGAGAGATTTTTAATCTCCCGGATAATCTAAACTACCAAGTTTCAACGTAATCCTGGAAATAACTTGCACAAAGTCAACGGAAAAAGTTTTCCCAGACCACCCACTTTTTTTGGTTTGTCACACCAGATCCAAACCCCGAGGGGTCAGTTTCAAACGAGTAACCAATAGAATGGGGGTGTTGGTTGTTTCTCGGAGAAACTTTTAGCAAGCGCTCATAACAGAAGCGCACCACTCTAAACGGTTTTTCCGAATTGGCTGTTAAAAAACTCTTACGCTGGCATGTAAAATTTCTCACCAATGTAGGCAGAGTAAAATAAGTGGCAGTTTCAACACTATAAAAGGAAGGGAATTTTCCTTCTTCATGAAATCTCTCTTTCTCTCTGTCTGTTTTTTGTATCATTTTTTATTATTATTACACACTAAATGTCAGCCTCAAGTCAACTTAATAGTGGTGCTCAGACACCGATTGATAACACATCAGTTATCGAAAATATAAAAGATAAAGAAGATAACTTGGAAGAGTTACCATCATTACCAGAAAAATCCTTCAAAGATTATATTTCTATCTCCATCTTTTGTTTATTAGTGGCATTTGGTGGATTCGTCTTTGGGTTTGATACTGGTACAATCTCAGGATTTGTCAATATGGACGATTTCAAAGCCAGATTCGGACAATTAAACGGATCTGGGGAGTATTATTTATCCAATGTTAGGGTAGGTTTAATTATTTCTATCTTTAATATTGGATGTGCTATTGGTGGTATCTTTATTAGTAAGACTGCTGATTTATATGGGAGAAGAATTGGGTTAATGATTTCTATGGCTATCTATATTGTTGGGATTATTATTCAAATTTCTTCTCAAGAAGCTTGGTATCAATTCTTTATTGGTAGATTAATCACCGGTTTGGCCGTTGGTACTGTATCTGTGGTTTCACCAATGATGATTTCTGAGACTTCTCCTAAGAAAGTTAGAGGAACTTTAGTTTGTTGTTTCCAATTATTCATCACCTTAGGGATCTTCTTAGGTTACTGTACTACTTATGGAACCAAAACTTATAATGATTCTAGACAGTGGAGAATTCCCTTAGGATTATGTTTTGCTTGGGCCATCTTCTTAGTTGTTGGTATGTTATCGATGCCGGAATCACCTAGATATTTGGTGGAAAAAGAAAGAATAGAAGATGCTAAAAGATCCATTGCTAGAGCCAACAAAGTATCTTTTGATGACTCTGGAGTGCTCGCGGAAGTCAAATTAATTGAAGCTGGGATTCACAGAGAAAGATTGGCCGGTAATGCTACTTGGAAAGAATTAATTACCGGTAAACCAAGAATCTTCCAAAGATTGGTTCTAGGTGTCATGCTTCAATCCTTACAACAATTAACAGGTAACAACTATTTCTTCTATTATGGAACTACTATCTTCAAGGCTGTTGGTTTAGAAGACTCTTTCCAAACTTCTATTGTTTTAGGGGTTGTTAATTTTGCATCCACCTTTGTAGGTATTTGGGCTATTGAAAGATTTGGTAGAAGAGTGTGTTTATTAACCGGTTCTGTTGCTATGTTCATTTGCTTTATTATTTATGCCGTGTTAGGATCTGTCAAGTTGTACATTAACGGATACGACGGACCTACCGATAAACCAACTGGAAATGCTATGATCTTTATTACTTGTTTATTTATTTTCTTCTTCGCTTCTACTTGGGCTGGTGGAGTTTACTGTATTGTTTCCGAAACATATCCATTGAGAATCAGAGCCAAAGGAATGGCCGTTGCCACTGCTGCTAACTGGTTATGGGGATTCTTAATCTCCTTCTTCACTCCTTTCATTACAGGAGTTATTCATTTCTACTACGGGTTTGTTTTCAGTGGATGTTTGTTGTTTTCTATCTTCTATGTGTACTTCTTTGTCAGTGAAACTAAAGGGTTAACCTTAGAAGAGGTTGATGAATTATATACTCAGAACATTCCACCATGGAAGTCTGCCAGCTGGGTTCCACCTACCAGGGAAGAAATGGTGGCTGACGCCTCTGGGTTCGAAAGACATGATGGTGCCAAACCTTCCGTGAGTGAAGACGATGTATAATCAAGCTCTAAGCATTTCATAACGATATATACTGCTAAATAGATATTTACGACTGTTCTATGATTCTCGTGTAGGTTTTTTTTGCAGCATATTAACTCCGTATTAACGCCGCATCGCGATCTCATCGTTTTTTTCTGGTTCCAACAACTGAGTGTTTATAAAGAACGAATAACGTAAATAACAATGAATGATACTACTGGTGGACTAGATGAGTTTCATACGCCGTTAAAGAGGTTGCCTGAACGTAGCGTTTATGGATTTAACGATCAGTATGGCAAATTCGAGCAAGAGAGAGACCCAGTTGAGACGTTAACAGAATCACAAATACGGGACCCCAAGCCAGAAGAGCTAATACCATTGAACAAAATCTCCATGAAGTTGTCGAAGACAAAGCTACTCAGCAGAAAAGCTGATCTTTTCAATCGATCGATTCCCAAAAAATCGATATATTACAGACCTCCCTCATCAACTAATATTGACAATCAGTTTGGAATTAAACAATTCTTGCCACCTCCAGTTCAAAAAAAGTATTCAGTAGTTCCCAAAACCAATACCAAGTTACTTGAATCAGAAGAAATCCACGATGATACCCCTACAGGAGCGTGGGTGAGTCCAATGATGAAAGCTGCTTTAGATAGGCAAATTAACAGAGAGTATGAAGTTAAAAGTATTCTAACTCACATTATTGGCATACTATCCCTTAAACTAGTAGACAGGATCATATCTTTCAAACTCGACTTGTCCATGTATATAAATATACTCGTTTACGGCATAGTTCTAATGATCATTCTAAGTGCAATCAAGTTATTACAGGGTAAGGATCAATGTCTTGATTTGCCATTAACTAATAACCAAAGACAACTTTTGGGTCTTGATCCCTTGGATGAGGTAATATCATCAAATCGGACTGGGAAACCCAGATATACTAGGGGTACGTAGTATAATATAATCAGCATTTACATAATACAGCAATATAGAACACAAAGCGCTTAACACAGAGAGGTACAAAAAAACAACAGAAGTAAAGACAACAATAGAAATACAAAAAACAGAATTATAAAATAGTAGCACATTCAGTGATACCCCCAGAGAAACTCTCGTAGGATTACACCCAAACCCTTTTAACTAACAATCTTACCACGATCAATCACACTAACCGTTGCAACTTTAAGACCGATTTTGCAGCCTTCAAATTTGCATGTGCGGTTCTCGGTTTGTGGGGGAAAACTTCAGATGCTTATAAAAACCGAGCTGTCAGATTTACCTTCTTCTTCCACTTGTTTAATTTAGTTTTGATATAATTGCATGATGAGTGACGACGACGACTCCAGGCAAGAGACGTTCCCCTTTATCGAAGATTTCGAGGAAGCGTTCAGAGTAATTAAAATCGATGAGGAAAATTATATTGGGGCCCATCCACTAAGATTACCTATGCCAGGTGCTAGAGGAGTTTATGGGGGTAATACCATTGCACAGACCTTGTTAGTAGGGATAAAAAGTGCTCCAGAACACTATGTACCACATTCTTTCCATTCATTTTTTATAGCTCCAGGGAAAAGTACCACTCCAATGGAATATAAGGTAGTGAAGATAAGTGATAGTGGAGATATTATCAAGCGGGCTATTAAGGCTACCCAGAATGGTAAAGTTAAGTTTAATGCATTGGTATCATTAATTAGGGATGATATTAAGGTTGATAACAGTGCCGATTTCCAAACTCAACCACAAAGTTTACATTATAAATATCCAGATCCTAATAAGATCAATACTTTGAGACACACAGATTACATGAGAAATGCATTCAGTGAAGAATTTGTGGATCACAAGTTATGTCCAGAAGAAAATAAATTGAGTCCAGCTGAAAGATGGATTAACGTATGGAGTGGAGTCCATCAAAAAGATAATAAATTTAAAGATAAAACTTTCAATTACGTCGGGTTGGGTGCCGTTAGTGATTCTGCATTTTTAACCACATTGGCCAGAATCTTACATGCTCCTTGGAATCCTACCGAGACTAGATCTTTTGAAGAAGTAGATTTAGATAAAGATGCAAAGGTTTGGATGAAAGAGTCCTTGAATGCCTTGCATATTTTCCACTATAATGCCATGTCCTTGGATCATCATATCTATTTCCATACAAATGACCCTAAAGACTTCGATGTGGCCGGTGATTGGTTGACTTTTAACTATCAAGCCAGAAGAGTCTCTAATAATCGTACTTTGGTGAGGGGCCATTACTATACGAAGAGCGGTAAACAAATTGCCACGGTGGCTCAAGAAGGGTTAACTTTAGCTTTTAAAGGGTTTGACACCATCCCAGAGGAAACTACCAACTATCAAGATTTGAAAGTTAGACTTTAACTAGACTTATATATTCAATATACTAAACCAATTCTGTACTATAGCACACATGGTACACACACGCAATTTCCAAAGACAAAGCGAGCTCTCAAAATTTTTCAAACCTTACAATACTTACCAACCATGTCGAACATATTGAAGAAATTACCTTCCAAGGAAAGACTACTCCAAGCGAAAAAGTTATCGGCAGAGATTTTTGGAGAAAACTGGAACCCTAACAACGTGAGAAATGGAGCAAAAGTTTTGAGAGCTCCTTTAAAAGGGCCAGAAATCGTTAACTACTATGGGAAGAATGATTCTATGCCTACCTTCAAAGATTTCAAAGAATGGTTCCCTGAATTACAGCTTATAGATCCACGTGAAGAAACCAGGTTGAAAATGGTTCAAGACAGAAAGAAGAGAAATAAGGGGGCTCCTAAGAAGAAGTCCAGTTAGCCGGCATTATTGTACAATAGCACTCATCAATCATTACATGTAAATAATTTATGTATATAATACAAACTAGTTCCTTCGTATACGTTTATTCATGAAAGTGTCCGTGTTCTCTTCTGTGAAACTCGTAACCAAAGTCTTATGCTCTCTTGATATTAATCTCAGAATGTCTGTCTTCA
Organism: Yamadazyma spencermartinsiae; assembly: GCA_030582355.1. NCBI lineage: Eukaryota > Fungi > Ascomycota > Pichiomycetes > Serinales > Debaryomycetaceae > Yamadazyma > Yamadazyma spencermartinsiae. Next base: position 210,867 of record JAKTXB010000014.1, on the reverse strand, counting down.
TGGGGGAAGATTCGAGGCTACGACTGGAGGTGATGGGAGAAAGTTTCTGATTGATTTTTTGAACGATCCAACTTTCAGTGTCAGAATCAGAATCCGGAAACATCACTAGTTTCCCCAGTTTCGCCTCAGTTTGACTGATGGAAGGGAAGTTTTGGTATAATACAGATATTTGACTTAGGCTGTAGACAAATATATGTGTTGAGGTCAGCACCAACAAGCGTGCTCCCTCTAAAACATCAATACCGGTGATTTTATCGGTCAGGATAAATTGAATGGGCTTGTAGGTGATCAGCTTGTTAACGGAATTATCGTTGACTAAAAATTCATTGATCAATATAGAATCTTCAAATTGTACCACCACTAGTTTAGTAGCTTGTTGATTTACCACAAATAGGTTCTTAATTTCCAAAGAATTACCTCTAACGTCACTCCTCGACTTGGAGTAATAAATATTATTCCCGTCAAATGCTTGTCTCCAAAATACAAGCTTGGAGAAATCTTCAATTTTCTCTTTATTGATAATTCTAAAATCTTTTATTGACACCGTTAGAAAATCAAGTTCATTGGAATCATTAACACCAGCCACTATGATGTAATCAGTGATTTCATCTACGGAAACTGTAGTCATGGAATACTTTAAACACCCCATCTCAACTGGAGATGAATCACCCTCAAATCCGTTTGTGAGCCAATTTACATCGATAATTGGATCCCCTATAGGGATATCGTCAGTTTGATTAAATTCCTGTCTCCTATTAACCCCAAGAGCATTGAAAACTTGTAACCCAAACCCGAATAAATTATCCACACAATTAAAGTAAGCCAACCATTTACCCGATTGACTCCAATTCAATTCAAACTGATCTGAAAGAAGGATATTGGGCAATTTAAATCTATAGAGTAGATTACTCGTGGGCCCGTCGTTATAGAAATGATACACCAAAGGATTCAAGTCATTAGCTTTTGGACTTCTGCTTTCCAACACCAAAGTCCACAATCTTTTATCAACCGGATTTATCAACGGTTGTTTAGATACTGGTTTCGACAATTTCCATACTATAAGAATACAATCTAACGAATACAACTTTACTTGCAAGTATTTCTTGGTGTACACCAATAATTGCTTACAATTGATATAGGCCCCAGGTTCTTGGTGTTCATAAAGATTAGTTACCGGAGGAATCCAAAAGAAATCCTCAATGCCATCATTATGATCTTGTTGAATTATTATAGGCTCTGTCCGCTCATCTCGTATATCGATAATAATGATTAACGAATGAGAATCCACACAAACAGCAACCTTACTGCTAACCAGATCATCATGAACGTACTCCCATCGTATACGGCTAACCTTTAAGGCGGGTGTATGTGCTAAAGATAAATGTTGTTTGACAATACTACTGACATCGTACGCGTGAAGTAATGATTTAGTTTCAACATTATAAATTCTCAAGGTATAGACCCGCAGAAGCCACAGAATGTACGTTCCACACTCTGAGACCAGCCTCATAGACGCTGATACGATATAATGGATATATAAGATTGATATACAACAATATCAACGATAATTATTGCGATATATATAAGAAGATAACGAGCGCTACATATACAAAGATTCGTGTGTGCGGCTTTGTGTCTCGCGAACATAAACAATCCAAACAAAGACATAACAGCTATATATACATAGTTATATATATAGCGCTAACGACAAAGGTCAGGTCAAGTAGTTTCTATAATGGGACCTAAGCGGACGACATCCACCAATAAAAAGCCCACCAAGAGGAAGAATAATAAATCGAAGGATTCTGTACCAGTAATACCACCTCCAAAGAATGTGGGTAACCAGATGACTAGTCAGATGAGCAGCCAACGGAGCCAACTGGGGTCTCAGAAGCACCATTTTGGTAGACAGAACCGTTTGGATGATTTGTTTTCGTCTCAGCTGTCTCAACCGTCTCAAAAGAAGAAACCTTCTAGAAGTTCCATGTTTGAAGAAGATGAAGGATTTATATATAAGCGGATGGATGCCTCTCAAGATAAGCCGCCTAAGAATAAAAAGAAAGCAAAACAAGTTAGTACACCAGTTTCAAGGTTGAACCAGGCACTAGAAGATTTGCCCGGGGATGATTTCAATGATAGTTTTGATTCGCTTGATTTCGATCTCAGGAATGATCCTCCTGCTAAAAGACAGAAAAATTCAAAGTTTTCGGATGACATAGATGACCCAGAACCAGAAGTGGTGAAGCTATCGTCTCCAATACGGTCACGGTATGAAAATGTTACCAGTAGTAAATCTAGACCCCCTAAAGGTTATAGAGGAGATGATACTTCTTCAGACGATTATATTGAACAAGTATCGCACCATAAGCTTGATTTAACAGGCGGAGATGACGAGTTTTATGATACAACCACAAACAGAAAGAGTAACAATGATCGAAGATCGTCCTATAATAATAGAGGCAAGCGTATTCTGTCAATAGGGAATGGGTTTGTAGGGCTCCCACATGAAGATGTATCAGCCAAGGATTATTACAAATTACTTGATACTTCGTTGCCAGAACCTCATAGAATGAAACAATTATTGATATGGTGTATGAACAAACGAATAAATGAGGATGAAAAGAAGCAATCCCGGGGTCGGTTTAAATCGCAGAGTAACGCCGAAGAACAAACTGTAATTAATATTGCTAAAGTGATTAAAGAAGAAGTATTACAAGATTTACGGGAAGGGCAAATCAACACTAGCTGGTATTATAGACCTGATGATGATGAAGGCAATGATGACAGTATAATAACTAACAAGGAAATCGTTTTACCTAACCCATTAAATACCACTACCAAAGAAAATATCGATCATTTCTCAAAGGAATTGGATAAATTGAAACGAGAGAAAGAACAGTGGAAAAAATTACACAAAAAGTATTCCACCACATTAAAATCGTTGCATAGTGACATTAATGGCAAATTCTCCCAAAAAGACTTACCAGCATTAAAACAGTATATCAAAGACAAACATCCAGAACTCGAACATAAAGTGTTGGATGATCAACTCCTGAACACAATCACCCAAATCCACCATGAATTGAAACACAAATTCCTGGATAACTTAGAAGACTCAATTGATAAATTATATAATTTCACTCACCAATTAACTAAAGCCAATGAGGTAATTGAGACATACAAATCGGAAAAATTAAATTCCAAAATCTCGGAACTCACTCGGAATTATGTCAACAAAACAAAGTTCGAAAACTTTCACCACACAGGCTCAAACGCCAATTCGCTTTGGCCAGTACCCAACAAGCCTATAGGAGTTAAAGAGCTTCTTAAGGGCATTGCTCAGTTGGATTATTCTCTATCAGCCTCATCGTCTGCCAATGACACTGCTCCAGCAACCAGCCAAACCACTGCTACTACGGGCCCTACGTCTTCATAGTGTATCATAGTTTGTACTATATATCAAATAACCTCCTGTATCGGTGTTGAGTCGCCACAATAAATTACATCATCTGCGGAACAAATCTAGCTATACTAGCTTACCCCACATTAACGAGCACACATATGTGAGCACTGATAGGTGGGTTTGGCAAACTGTCTGTCACCATAACGGACAAAGATTTACGGAAAACCTCAAAACCTTTTAACAATACCACCAAAATCGTTATTTTCCTTCCTACAGACTCGACACAGTCCCTTGCCCTCCTTTTGGGGGCCAATATTTCGGCATATGGTTTTCTTTTGTGGGTCGTGCCAATGCTCGTATGCGGAAAAATGGTAGGAGTTTCTAATAATGGAATGAGAAGCGGTGACTCGTTTGTCAGGAAGTAGGAATAGGAGTTTATATAAAAACATATCATGGGATATAAATATGGCAGGACGTGCCCAAATATATGCTGATCAACTCGATCAATTAATACGACGGGTTTTTAAGAGAACCAAGAAGTCGGGGTTACTAGTAGTAATGATTCTCTGCAGTTTAGCGATCCTAAGTTTTTTGCATCTATATTTCGGCTTCCAAGTGGTAAATGAAGTAAAACCAGTGGCCGAATATGACAGTAATGTCACCTACTCTGCAGTGACACGTGACGATGTTAACATTCAAACAGCAGAAATTTTGCTGTTGATTAATAGTAAAGCCAACAAGCAGGTGTTTGTGTCATTGGCCAACGCTGAGTATGCGTTTTATGAGCCAGAAAAAGATATTGTGGGGACAGGGAAGTTTTCCGGGAACAATCATTATCAATTGCAACCATACGTGTCTAATGGATATATCGGGAGCAGAATCCCTAATGTGGGGCAAGGGTTTTCGTTTGACCAAGTTGCGGAAGGAGACTCTGAATTGGATGCTTTAAACGGTTGGCCCTTACAGAATAATCGGTACGCTGGAGCTTTTATAGCGGGATTTTTCGATTTACAGGTTAATACTTCGGGAACAAACTTTCCTGAGTTGTTGGAAAATGGATATGAAAGTGTTATAGCTTCGGTTCCTCAGTGGACTACTTTGCAAGTTTCTGCTACTGTAGATGGTAACGAGTACACTTTAGATCCTAGCTATAATGATTCCAGGCAAGGGGATATTATGGATTATGTTCAGACCATGTCCTTGCAAAATGGTATCGTGACCACGGAATTCACCTGGTTAAATACTTTTAGAATCAAATATGACATTTTGGCTCATAGAGAAGAGCTCTCTTTGGGATTAGTCAATTTACAGGTGTCGAATCTTAATGAAACCGCTGCTACTGTCAAGGTGACTGATATTCTTGACATCTTCACTGCTCAAAGGAGTGAGATCTTCGATGCTGGCAACGATGCTGATGGGATCTTTATAAACTTCCATCCTTATAATATCGAGTATGTCTATGGTAGTATCTACTCCAAATTGATTTGCGATTCAAAATACTCGGTTTCCAAGCAGACTGGTGTGTCCAATGTTTCTGCCGCAATAGAAATGGACATTGAAGGTGGGTCTTCAGTATTATTCTCGAAATATGTGGGGGTTGTGTCGTCGGATTTGGATCCTCAATCATTGAAGACTAAAGATGATGTTCAGAGGAAGGCGAAATCTACTGCCTCGAAATATGGACAAGATGACTATGTTGAGGTTATTGAGTCACATATTGAGCTTTGGAAAGAAACTGTAAAGTCTAGAATCACCTTTAAGGATAATCTTTTATTGACCATGGCTAATAGAGCGTCCTTGTTTCATTTAGCGACCAACACCTATGCTAATGCTCAAGGAGTCACGGCCGCTCTTGGAGTATCAGGATTATCGTCAGATTCTTATGGAGGAATGGTATTTTGGGACACTGATTTGTGGATGTTAAATGGGTTGATCCCTTATTTACCAGACCACACCAAGAATTTTGTCAACTATAGGTTACATACTCATCAACAAGCTCTTGAAAATACACCTGAAGGTTATGAGGGAGCGGTATACCCGTGGACTAGTGGTAGATTTGGTAATTGTACCGCTACCGGCCCTTGTATGGACTATGAATATCACATAAATATGGCTGTTTCATTTGCGGCATGGCAAATTTATTTAAGTGGGAATGGAGACGAGGATTATTTGAAAGAGGTCACATCCCCTTTGATCGAAGACGCTGCCAAATTCATGGCTTCTTATGTGACGTATAATTCTACATTTAGCGACTATACCACACACAACTTGACCGATCCTGATGAATACGCTAACCATGTTGATAATGGAGCTTACACAAATGCTGCTACATCGTTATTGATGAAATACGCTATTGCCATAAGCAGGCATCTTGATCAGCCCATTACTAGTAAGTTTACTAATATTGTTGATAATGTTCGTCTTCCGTTTTCCAATACGCCCGATAACATTACCCTTGAATATTCGTCCATGAATTCCTCAATAGAAGTCAAACAGGCCGACGTGATTATGATTACATATCCATTGGAGAATGAAATGATCACAGACGATCAAGCTTTTGTCAATATGCAATTCTATGCCATGAAACAAGTTAGTTATGGTCCAGCCATGACATTCCCAATATTTTCAATTGTATCGGCAGCATTGTCTGATTCTGGATGTTCTTCTCAAACTTATTTGGAGAAGTCAGTGAAGCCTTTTTTAAGAGCTCCATTCGCTCAATTTCTGGAACAGAATAATGATGATCCTGTTACAAACGGTGGGACCCATCCTGCTTTCCCCTTCTTGACCGGACACGGTGGTTTACTTCAAGCTAGTCTCCAAGGCTTAACTGGATTAAGGTATGATTATGAAATCACCAGCGGTGGTAAAATCGAAAGGATGCTTAAATTAGACCCAGTAGAATTGCCATTATTAGGCAAGGGCGTTGATTTTGAAGGCATTATGTACATGAACAATACGTTATCAATCAGTGTCAACGAATCACATTTAGTCCTTTACAATGAGGGCCCATTGTCTGGATCTGACGTAAAGGAAATCACCATAAAAGTAGCAGACAGAAATCCCCATGCTGGTAAGCATAAGTTAAGCAGCCACGAAGCATTAACAATTCCCCTAGTCAAGGTTGACGACACGTACTCGGAGTCGTTGTCAGAATGCTCCAAGGCAGATTTTCTTAATATCACTGAAGGAAGCTTTGGTGATATCAGTGCCATGATCAATGACGGCGACAATTTCACTCACTGGCAACCAAGATATAATGATACCACTGCCAAAATATTAATCGACTTAAAGGAGTTTAAGAACATCACCAGTGGGGTTTTAAACTGGGGTGATAAACCACCAAAGAGTTGGAGTCTCTCCAAATTCAATCTTGAAAAAGATTGGTCTGCGTACGAAATTTTATCATTGGTAGACTTTGGTGATGTCAGTACAAACAGGTATAGATTCTTCAGGCCCGAAGGAGAAGACACCATTAGTCAAACTGATGCCTTCACTGAAGTGATTAGTGAAAAGGTCGACATCACTGCTCCCTTTGACTTATCGGAATTTTCCCGCTATAAAGTGGAGCTCCCTGATTCGTTCAATATCACCACTTTTAACCATACAGAAGGTATCTTATCCAAGTATTTATTGTTGCAATTCTCTGATATCCATGATACTGTGCCCGTCGATGAATCGTCTTTTGGGGGAGCTAAACTCTTTGAACTTCTGTTCTATTAAAATCATACTACAAGTTACTAGAAACAAATTAAACGGTTTTATTAGTTATATAGTGTATAATTCATGTACTTTTTACGAGCTTATTGAATGGCTTCGGCCATATTCACTAAACGTTTAACCCCAGTGTGCCAATTACCAATTTCATCGGGATAAGTAGAAGCGAATGCAAGAACCCCACTACTGGCAGTTTGATAATCTTTAGCAGCCAAAGCACTAGCAATCTCTTTCAAGGAGGTGATACCACCAGGAGTTAACAATTCGTCGTTATTTAAGTGGTCATAAAGAATGTTTAATCTCTTTTCCATGTCTTCCCCGTGCTTCGCATATCTTTCAGGAATATTGGGTTTCAAGGCTTCATATACTGAGTTGAAAGTTTGATAGATTGGCAACGCTTCGGAGGAAATATGTGATCTGTCACCTGGTGGATATTTAGGTTGTTCAGGCTCAACTGGTTGAGAAGTAGCAGGAGGTTGGCTAGCAGTAGGGCCCGTTGGCGGGGGAGGAATAGCAGATGACGAAGCTACAACTGGAGGAGGAGGGGTTTGAATACTAGCCTTAGGTGGTGGAACAAGACCTCCACTTGGAACTCTGGATCTAGTAGGGGCTCCAGCTGGAGGTGCTGCCGCACTTGGAGGTGGAGCATAAGGATTCTTCACCGGTTGCAGGTTGCCGATGCGTGGGGAAATTACCTGAGCAGGTGGTGGAGCATATGGGCTATTCGCAGAAGGAGTCTGGGCTCCAGGAGGAGGAGCATATGGGTTACTGATTGGGGCCGAACCAGGAGTTCCTGGGCCAGGAGGTGGTGGAGGTGGAGCATATGGATTACCAGCTGGAGTGGAAGGAGTTCCTGGACCTGGAGGTGGAGCATATGGATTCTTTGGTGGAACGCTAGGACCACTGGAAGAAGGAGGAGGAGGGCCCGAGGAAACCGGTGGTGGCACCGCAGCAATTCCAGGAGGTGGCGCATAACGTCCATTAATTTGGGCAGCGGCTGGACGTGGAGAAGAAGTAGCTGAAAGAGAAGCTTTGGAAGCAGTACGCGAAGGACCTCTTGGGGGACCAGCAGGTGTAGCCGAAGGAATACCTGGAGAGGAAGTAGATCCTCTTTTTGGTGGCCCAGATGGTGGCTGATTGGGGAATGGTGTTGCGGCCGGAGAATTAGCTGAAGCAGCAGCACGACGCGGAGGAGCAGACTTTTGCTTAAAGGCGTCAGGTAAATCATTCCATCCATCAGTTACTTCCTTGTAAGCAGGTTTAGAAGGACCAGTTGGGGGAGGAGACAAAGCACCAGTTGGTGGAGATACCACCGAAGGAGCTGGCTTCATATATGGATTATGTGGTGCAAAATATGGATTGTGGTTACCAGCAACTGGAGCTGCCGCAGGCTTCATGTATGGATTACTTGGAGCAGCGGGAACTCTGTTATTTACTGGTGGGATAGGAGCAGCAACATTAGCAGCTGGTTGGGAAAATTGATTGACTGGAGACATGGCCTGGTTAACTGGTCTGTTAACCGAACCTGGTGACAATACACTGGCTTGACTAGGTCTACTGTAATTGTTAATTCTACCAGTAGCTTTGTTGGTAGCTTTAGCTACGGAAGCACTACTATTAGCTGAAGTCGTAGCCTTGGTGATACGTTCTTTATCAGTGTTAGAACCAGCGAAGTCTTCCGGTAATAACTTCAAAAACTTGTCAGCCAAATCAAATTGACCATAGCCGGCTAATAAGTTGGAATATTCAAGAATAGCTTTACAAGTAGGTTCAATTGCAGGGCCATTAAGATTCCCAGTGATGTTTGAAATAGATCTATAGGCAGCGATTTTTTCGGCAAAAATATTCAAAGTCTCGAATCTAGCGTCTGATGGGGAGGTAATATCTTTGTTATCTGAGGTTAATAATTTCTTTTCAAAAGATGGTAACTCCTTCAACCAAATATTGGCAATCTTATCGAGAGCTCCTCCAGCACAATAACATAAGATAGCATCATCTCTCTTGGAAGGACTCGAAGCAAAGATTCTGTCACCTAATTCTGTGATCTTTTCATTGAATTCATTAGGGTCGGTACAAAATGAGGAGATACTAGTGGCAATATGTTTCCAATCATCAACATCGGCATTTCCAACGATATCAGTTATGTTTTTAGAAGAAAAGTTATACAAAACTCTGGCCAATTGAGATCCTTTTTCTTTACTGAAGAACGAATCCTTCACTTTTTCTTTAAGGCCAGCAGAGCCATCTAAAGCCAAAATTAAAGCTTCCACTAGTTTCCCGCTCTTTAGGCATTCATCAACGGCCAAATCAATTTTATTGCCCAAAATTAATTTAATCAATTTCTTGTCGGCGTCAGATGAACCAGGAGCGAATAATTTGAATGATCCTGATGGAACGTAAGAGGAGGTGGTAGAAGCTGAATCTACCTTTTCATCTCCCAATTTATCAAAGAATGAGTCACCAGTATCCTCAGTCTTGTTTTCAGAGTTAGCAGCATCTTTTTTAGCATCGCCATTGGCATCTGGCTTTGATTCCTCTTTTTCATCCTTAATTGCTTCCGAGAAAAGGGACTTTTTGTCGCCCTCAGATAATTTTTTTAATAATTCCCAATCGGATTTGTCAGTTGGATCAAATGACTTGTTGATATTTTCATCAATTATTGCATTGAAATCATTGGATTCAATAGCCTTGTTAATATTATTCGATGATCCTTGTAGATTGCCTTTGGTAACAAATTTACTGATATTAATCAACGATTTGCCTTCGGAATCTTTACTCACTGAAACTAATTTGGACCCAAATCCAAAGGAGACTGAAGATGGACGTTTTAACCAACTTGGAGCTTGGCTAACTTCAAACTTAGGTTGCTGGGTATCGGTGGTAGAAATTTCATTCCAGAATTCATCATCGTTTTTAGTAACCTTAGTAGTAGCAGGTGGAGAAGTATCTTGTAAAGATTGAACAATAATTTTTCCATCAAAAGACGCAGTAGCAAAAATGTCAGGAGCACTTGGAGCGAATCTGGTGAAGAAAGCCCAATTGGCAGTGGTAGGATATTCTCCTAGTCTTTGGCCAGTTATAGGATTCCAAAGCATAGTAGTATTATCTTTTCCACTAGATATTAATAATTCGGGGTCTTGCTTACACCAGTCTAAAGAGAGAATTCCCTTTTTATGCCCTTGCATGATCTTCTCAGGAGCATTAGAATTACGTAAATCCCACGTCAATAATAAAGGACATCCATCGTTTTCGCTGGCAGTAATTAATTTTGTCGATTGTGTAGGATGCCAGGCCACACAAGAGAAATTAGCTCTCCCTAAATCACCATTATAGCTCAAATGTAACACCTCTCTTTTAGATTTTAAATCCCAGATCGATGTATATCCTCCATTGCCAGTACTAGCAAAAATATGACTAACAGAATTATTCCATGAAGTACTAGTAACTTCATCCATAGGAGTCATGGCTTTCCCGGGAATCGTAGGCTCACTGAATGTTTTAGTGTCCCAGATGTATATTTCTCCCTTAGACCCTCCAGAAACCATAATGTGATCTTGATTTGGATTAAATGCCAAAGTTTTCACAGGACCTGAATGTTTTTCTCCTTTGTAAACAGAGGCCTTTTCCAAGCTCTTGGATTTGATTAACAATTCCACATCCCAAAATTCAATGACTCCATTCTCAAAGGCTCCCGCTAATAACCCTTTGGATCTGCCTTCAAACGGCTTTGACCACGCCAAAGCATAAAACCGATTATCTACTGTAGCTTTGAATATAGCCTCATTACTATTAGTAGCGGAAAAAATGTCCCATATTTCCAACGACGACGAAGAATCGAAGTCGAGGTCAACGGCTCCTGCCACTGTCCCTGTAGCTAATAGCGGTAAGCAATCATGGCTCCAGGCAAACGTGGAAGTAGTATTGATTTCAGTAATCTTAACCATTGTGTTAACAACCGAGAAAGTACACGACTCTAAAGCAACGTGATCCTATCAAACAAGTGTACAAGTGCAACTGCAAACTATATAACCTTGTCAATGGAATCTATTGAATTATGTAACAGATCTATGGATCAGATTGATGTTGTTGATTTGGACGAGTTTTTAACACCTCAATGTTTTCGCGGACTGTGAGGGAGAGTGTCAGAGCGGAAGACAATGAACTGTGAGGAACGGAAAATCAGTGCCAGTAACGGTGCGAGTGGTATTGCGAATGGTAGTACGAGTGGAGCGAGTCCTTCGTAGCAGCAGCCTCTCGTCGTGGCAGCAGAGTTACGCTTGCGACGCGACGATATTTCTTGGTGGCTTTCGTGGGGCTCAAAATGAACCGAGCTACTTTTGCAACCTCTTGGACCACTTTTCTCTTCTATTTATTTATTTATTTATTTCTTCCTTCGCCAATGAATCCAGGCGCTTTGACCCACAAGAACAACAAACTCATGGCCAAATGGCTCTTGACGTTCCTTAACACTAAAATCGCTAGACCATCGCTAAAAGCGTTTTTGTTTGCCTATTTGTATATAACTTTACCTAAAATCATTCACCATATTACAACTGCAGTGAAAAAGAATGATTATAAGCAGCTTGCACCTAGGTTGACGAAGATTATTGCCAAAGCTTTCCACCCATTCAAGTTCCCCATGTTTTCTGCTAGTTTAGTGGCTTGTATCAATATCTTAGAGCCACTAGTGGCTAAATTGTTGACAGGCACAAAGTTAGTAAATATGGGACGTCGTCCTTTGAGATCGTTATTTTTAACGACGTTTGTGTCGTCATTTTTGGCTGCGTCGGTGTCCTTCCCCGGGTTTCAAAGTCATATTATTGGTTATGGTCGATTTTTATCTTTAGACTTAACATTATTGGTGTTTAGTAGAGCCATAGATACGGCTTTACTGTCTTCATTGGCAGCTATTTTACCCCCATTCTTTCAAAACTTTGGTGATGGGTTATTATTTATAGGCTCTTGTACGTTTATTATGTACGCGTGGTTCTTTCGGCCCCATGCGTTACCTCCAGCTTATAGAAAATGGATTACTTCTGCTGCCACTATGGATGATGAAATGGTGGGTCTTTTAAAAGGATTTCATGATGAAACCTTGAAGTATGGAACTGAGTCTCATTTCTTGGATGATTATTGTAAAAGATACAATAGAGATCCTAAGGAAGGAAATTTATGTACTCACCAGCCCTTGAAATGTGAATTGGTGCATGCTTTTAAGACCGATAATTGTGAAATTCATGGACTTTGGAGATTTGCCAGAGGTTTTAAATTCGCCTTCAAATTATATGGAGGCTTAAATTTATTCATGTTGATGTTTCCTAAACGTAATGTATCAATGATTTTAAGAATCCAAAGAGCTTTGACTCTGTCACTTAGATCTTCGTGCTTTTTGGGGGCATTTATTGGACTTTATTGGTATGCTGTATGTCTTGCTAGGACCAGACTATTCCCAGTATTATTCCCAAATGTCCCTAAAACCAGATGGGACAAAACTATTGCTCCTACTGCCGGTGCTGTATTATGTGGTTTTAGTAGTTTTATAGAATCTGCTCAACGTCGGAAAGAATTGGCCCTTTTTGTATTTCCTAGAGCTATTGGAACTTTAGTACCTGCTGAACCTACTGATACAAACTTATTAATTGAAAGACTAGTGTTTTCTCTTAGTATGGCAGTATTAGTGGCATACTGTAAAAGAAGTCCATCTAAAGTTAGAGGGATATTTGGTAAAGGGTTGAGAGCTGTGATTACCATAGACTAGTCTACGAAGTAATACAAAACAGACGTCAAGAAGAAATAACACTAAATAGATTCTTCAAGATTAATCGTTACGTATTTAGTATTGTCACCATGTGATCTCTACACCGCTACATTCTTGTATCTACACCGTTACATTCTTGTATCTACACTAAATAATTACTGCAAACCGATGAGATCGCGAAAACCAGCTGTAGATTTCTTCTATACAAGCACCAGCTCTGATACAAGTCATGGACGACCACTATATAGACGAATCCGATGGTTCTACTGATGTCAGTGAACCCATAGACGAGAATTCGTCATCAATTGGGTTGGCAGACAGTGGAAAGCACGGATTCATGGCGCGTGTGTTTAATATAAGAAGAGACGATTACCAAGTGTTTATGACATTAATAAGTCTTTGTGATCCTGAAACACAACCAGAAGAAACCGATGAAAGCGTACTAAGCCTTGATATGCTAACTGATGTGTTCATTGGGATTTTGTACACCACAGAAGCATCGAAAGTCGACATTGTGGAAGAAAGTAATTCTGATATAGATGAAGATGAACTAGAAGGACTTAAAGATCCGGAGTTTTACGACATAGATGACGAGGAAGAGGAAGAGAAAGCAAGACCACCTGAAACGTCATTATCCTTAAACCTGTTTCGTTTCAAGCTCTCGCAACAACTCTATGGAATACTACGAAAGATCCTTTATTACCTAGGCCCAACAGATCTTTCTCAACAAGACCTTCTTTGGGACGACACGTTCATCCTACACGACGTAGTGGGGGATGTTTGGGAGCCCAAACCTCCGTTGAGGGATAACGAATATGATCTTAGCGTTAGTTATTTGATGGTATGTGTATTACTTAATGTGTTGAGGAAGCTATTTCCTGATGAAGAAAATGATAATGACTTTAACCTTGCTAAAAATCCTTTCACCCAAATTTTTGTACAGCTTTTCCTGGTGTACAGTCGGATTGTATATTTTTGCCTTCAAATTGATCGGCTGTTAGAGACAGCAAAGGCTATGACTCCTGCTTATATTAATGAAACCTTGAAAGGAAGCTCTTTGGTCAAACACATCTTAGCATATATCTTGAACTACTCACGAGACCATAACCCCAATGATCAAGTATGTTTGGTGGATCCGAACTATTATGATGATATTCATAATGAAAGTTTATTGGCGTTGTACCTGCCGTTGAATAGACAGAAACTTGATGGAGGGGCTCTCATAAAGCACATAGGATATTATAATCTTTTGGGTTGCTTGTTGACTCAGAATACTTCCTTTTGGCGGCCATATTGGGACCTGACTTACCCAGGGGAAGAGTTTATGAATGACAAGTATGACGAGGATATAAAATACATTTTTTATAACGATGATGAAGAAGAAGAAGAAGACGACGATGATAAAGCTAGTAATGCTGATAAAAGTGAAGGCACAACAAAAGAGGACTTTGACTTTGAAGAAAACGTTGACCAAGGGGAAGACGATAGACTGATAAAAATGGAGGTAATACGAGCCGAAAGACAACGGAAGAATGATGAAATCCACAACCACAAGGGATATAATTACCAAAAGGATTACTCGTTTGACGTAGATGAGATAAATGGTGACGATGATGACTACGAGGACGAATTATTTGATGGACCAAGGGGTCTCAATAGACAAATGTTGCAAGAAAATTTCATCCAACAATTTGAGGATCGTTCTACAATGAGAGCATTTTACAGTGTCGAGGAGTTCAAGAGACATTTGCTTCTTCTCATATTGTACCCTCAAACTGTTTCCTCCGATGATGAGAAGTATCATACTATTGCAGAAAAGTTGCTTCAGACTATTTCCGGGAGAATTTGCACTCCTTCGAGTTTTGAACAGGATTTTTCCCCTGCTGAATATTTATTCAGCGAAGTCACCAATGAAGACTTGGTTAGTAAAATTATTGAAAGGACCGTAATTACTCCAGTACTACGGATTAAATATTTTGAATTATTGTTGGCTACTAATCCAGAGGTTGCAATGAGAGCATTTGACGAGATTTTGATGGAGCCAGGACAAAGAAGAATGAACATCTGGATGTTATGTCATGAAATCAACTTGTCCAACAGTTACTTGGATTATATTTTTGTATTGTTGACCAAACAAAGAAGCTATAGCTTGAACATTAGCTTTAGTCGAAAGGGTAATGGAGTGATTTTAACGTCGTTAGAAAAGTCAATGATAATTCATGAGTTCCTTGAAGGGGCTAGCGAATTTCTATCAGCTTCAGAAGGTATAGATATGGAGGATGGATATCAGGTTATCCTTTCAGAAGCAGTCTGTAACAAGTTTGTGATTGTGATTTGCTTAATGATTGATAACTTTATCGACATGGGCATTTTAACAGATAAATCCCACGCTAATCTTCGGGTAATTACCAGATTCTTGATTGACTATATGAGTAAAATTCCAGAAGCAAGAAAAACTTACTTCAGAGTCAGTAATCTATCGGCTAATGCTGAGCTTCTAGGAAGTGAGCCATTGACCCGTTATATTAATGAACAGATTTCCTGTAGAGTTACTGATGGGAAGCTGAAAAACCTTTCATCGGATGAAATTCACAGGGCTTTTACAGAGAGAATTCAACAAATTATTCAAGCCGGTGGCCATAGCAAGAATAACGAAGGGCTTTCGTACTTGACGACGATTCAAACATTCCTAAACCTCATGCCGATATTATCAACACAGAAGTTTTTTGCTGAGGATGTCATGAGCAATCTTCCTTCAGCGGGCACCTCCCTACCACCAACCGAGCTACATCCTTCTGCTGAATTCCAGTCCCAGGGAAAACGAGCTACTGAAGATCCGAGTGAAGTAAATCCCAAAGCAAACCCCGCTGAAGAAGGCTCCAAGAAGAAAAAGAAGAAAAAGAAGAGAACCAGCAAAAAGAAGCATTGATCAGATTGTATATATGTAACATATGTAATAGTACACAGCATTAGTTTTTTTGCAACCAATCTTTGACTCTGTTTGTAACTCCGGTTGACTCTTTCGGATCGCGAAGTCTCACCCATACTGAGCAACAACTCGATAAGAACCAATAAAACTATAATGTTCAACCGTAACTTCATCAGAACCTTAACAGCTTCTAGAAGATTATCAACCATGGAATACGTAAGTACTTGGACTCGTTAATCAATTAAGTGGATTCATACTAACTAAAGCTAAAGATTAAAACCAATAACGCTCCACCACCAGCAGCTTCTTACTCCCAAGCTATCAAAGTCAATGGTATGTAATAATAGAAATTATTTGTTTCAACGTCTACTAACGGTATTGCAGGGTTTATCTATGTGTCAGGACAAATTCCTTATACACCAGAAAACAAGCCATTATCTGAAAAGCCTACAATTGCTGAACAAGCAGAAAGAGCTATTCAAAATGTTAAAGGAGTGTTGGAAGCTTCCAACTCCTCTTTGGATTGTATAGTGAAAAATACCATCTTCTTAACCGACATGAAAACTCAATTTGCTGAATTCAATCTGGTTTATGCTAAGTATTTTTCCGAACATAAGCCTGCTAGATCTTGTATTGCAGTTAAAGAGTTACCATTAGGTGTTGATTTAGAAATTGAATCGGTTGCCATTGAGAAAGATGGGGCTAAGTTATAACTAGAATATACACAAGGATAGCCTAATATATATATCAATCTTAGATTATTTACATTAATGTTAGCTGTTAGTGTCTGTAGACATTAGTGTTGTCTGGAGACATTGATATTGTATACGTCATGTGTTTATCATGCGTATTTCATCAGGGTTCGCACCCTCTTAAATCACAGTGACTGCTTTCATTCACGCTGTATATTTTTTTGTATTAAACACTACCATACTAAGCGTATTCGCACCAGCTGCCCCCTGTTAAATTTACATACTAAAACTGTCTGCGACGTTTGTTAGTAGTGCCTCGCACATTTGGCCATTTCTTCTGAGAAAAAGTTTTTCAAGCTGAAAAATTTTAGAATCCTATAACTTCATTAATTATATTACTTCATAATGGCTGGACGTGTAACTTTCAGAAGACAAAATCCATGTATGTTTAATTCCTCGAGTGTAACTCAATGAAAAGATCATAAGAACCTCAAATCCTCAAGAGAGACGGAACTAAGAACCTGTAAACTACCCATAAAGACTTAAGAAACAAAGACAAAGACGACCACTTTGAATCGTCATTCCTGTGAACCAAATGCCACTTAGAGATACGAAGGACAGATTTTGAGCGGGTCTATGTTCACTAGCCTGTGAGCTGAACTTGTTAGCTCATGTCTGAACCTGAGTCGTAAGCTAAATAAGCAGTTACAGTGCTGGACACTTGTAAACTTATATGATACAGTCTTAGAATGAATTAGTAGTCGAAGAACAATTCAATAATTCTCATTGCTCTTCTACAATGAGGATTCTTCCATATTCCTCCCTCTTGATGTTGTGGTTCTTAATCTTTTTATAATCTCTCTTAACTATGATACTAACATTTATTTAGACAACACCAGATCCAACAAAACCAAGGTTGTTAAAACCCCAGGTGGAAAATTAGTTGCCCAACACTTGAAAAAATTAACTGCTAGACCAAAATGTGGGGACTGTGGTTCTGCTTTAAACGGGATCTCCAACTTAAGATCTAGAGAATACGCCCAAGTTTCTAGAACTCACAAAACCGTTCAAAGAGCTTACGGTGGTTCCAGATGTGCTAACTGTACCAAAGAAAGAGTTGTTAGAGCTTTCTTAATTGAAGAACAAAAGATCGTCAAGAGAGTCTTGAAAGAACAACAAGAAAAGGAAAAGAAAGCCGCTAAGAAATCTGGTAAAAAGTAAATGATTCAACAACGTCTTCCATATAATTAAACCATCTTAACTTTTGTAATTTAATCGTCAAGCGATATATAAATACATTTTTATTAATATATTTGTAGACCTACAAACTAAACTATGGGTGCAGAGATGTTTTGTGTGAATGTCTGTTCCTGTATACACCTTCGCTAGTTTCTGTGTTGGATTGCCCCAAAAACTGCTACCATCTCTGTGAACCATTTTCGTCGTTGAAAACTCTCTTTTAGTAAGGAAATGGCTACGGAAAACAAAACTGCAGATCCTGGAGATAAGCTAGCTGGTATGGTTTACTATTGTGGTTGTTTTTTTGTTTTTTTCTTCTCTGTTACTAATAGCATTAGCGGCTGCAAATAATATCTTCAACTTAATACGGACCCGAGACAAATTAGACGAAACTTTATTTAACATCTTAAGCCCTCTGGTACAATCGTATCTTCAAATGTTAGACACCTCGGGTCACTCCGCTCTTGTGCTTCTCATGTCTCCTAATCATTCCCAGGCATTGTACTTTACTCTTACTGCGATATGGAGTAAAGCTGCTTTAATGTTGAGAACTGCACACGATAAGACTAAACAGCAAGTACTAATTGATTTGATGTGTGCAGTTTCGAAGGCCTATAGCTTCTTTTCTATTGCCCAAAGGTCCAAGCAGCTAGAAAAGCGTATTGAATGCCTGATGCTAACCTTCGATAACTATTTATCGTTTGATATTGATAAAGATTTGAATGGCTTCATTAACTATATCACTCTCTCTATTAACAAACTTCCTGTTCGTAGACGACCGGAAGCTGAACGAGTGTTCTCCATGCTTAAGTTAAATTATTATCTTGGAAGAAAAGAGTTTGGTGACTGTGAAGACATTCAAGAATTTTCACAAAGTAAAAGCTTTAATCGACGGTTTATTGATATATATATGAAGCACTGCCGTCTATTATACCAGGACAGTATGCCAGATGAGTGTCTTTACTATACAAAGAAGGTACCAGGCTACTTGAATATGCTTCACTATGAATCCAAACACAGCTTAAGACTTTGGAGTTATTGTTTATCTCTGAAATGTCTAATGAAGATGGATACAGTTGAATCTAAAAGGGATTTGGAAACTTTAGTAGAAACTGTTCTTTCTGAATATCCCGATAATATTGGAGCAGCTGAAGCCTTTGTTGTGTGTTTGGTATATTTGAGAGTTTCCGATCATAGGTTTAAACAATTCTGTACACAGCTAGTTAATTCTGTTGATTTGAAGAAAAGCTTTAATCCTGTGCTTGAAATAATACTTTATGCCGTTAGATCATACTCTGATACATGCATTGACGTATTGGATGATATATTATTTAGGATTGGAAGTCAGAACCTTGAGTATGAGTCTTTAGAACAGGCTTTCCTTGCCAGAGTTTCAGCTTGTGTACCGAAGAATGTTTCTGTTACTGAGCTAGCAAGCTTTTTCAAAAAATCAAAAGATGTTTTACCAGATGGCTTATCAAATGGCCTGAGTTTAAAGGCTGAAAACATCATTTGGAAAAAAGCTGATTTGTTGAGCAAAATGGGAGATTGGAGTGCTGCAAAAGACATGTTGATGTTGGCTATGACACCCGTCGTCAAGGTCTCGGAGCCTTGTAAGACCTTCAGAAAAATAGCTAAATGCTATAATATGATGAAAAATTACAATGAGACTATTGAAATTCTTTCAAGTTTGAGTGAAGTTGATTCTAAGCATCCTTTTAGCCAGTACCACTTATTCCAAGCTACATTAGGGAAAGGTGATTTGGAAAGAGCAATAAAGATTTTAAACAACTTGATGGAACATAAATTACAGGGTTACCTTCCCATAGTCATGCTTTGCTTGGTGGAGAATAAACACGAGCTTTGCCATTCTTTGGAGGTATTCCCAATCATTAATTGTCTATTTTCAAGATTACAAAGTGAATTTGACGAGCATACTTCTGCATTTTTGAAACAGAACAAAGATGCTCTTTTAATAGCGGTTCATTTGGCATTCCAAATAGTTTTTGATTCTGGATGTATTGGTTATTCACAGACTTTTGATGTAACAAAGAGACTCGTTAGTAGCCTATGCTCACTCAAATACTTATTAATTAATTGTTCCCCGAAATTGGTCAAATTGGTAAGCAAGAAGTGTTGTGATATAGGCACCGAATATTTGAACCAACAAATGTTTACAGAAGCAAGAGCGTATTGTATACTATCAGGTTCGATCTATCATTCTTTGAACCAGGCACAACAATCCCGCTCTCTTATCCTACATGTTCAGATACAATTGCTCTTTGTGAAATTACAAGAAGAGAAAATGAAGGAAATACGTCCGGTTAACTTCAAGGAAACTTGGGTAGGTATTCGAGCTATTACCACAACCTTATTTAAAGCAATGCCTAGTGCTCTGGAATTCCCAAACACTAAAATGTACATGGAAGTGATATTTTACAAGCTTAAAAGTGAATTACTGCTTCAATTAGAGGACCCAATGATACAAACTCTACGAACAATAATGAACTTGCCGGTTTCGCCAAAAAGAAAAGGGCTGGGTTTTGATGATTTTGTTGAAAATCTTAACATATGCAAACAACAAGGAGGACTTATTAGCAGGGTATTCCATAGAGTATTAATGGAATTGGTTAATATGTGCATGGGTCTGGCCCAGTTTAACAGTTGGATTTTAGCATGGGTTTTGCACGAGTTTGAATATCTCCCTGAGACCCATAGTGAAATGGGCCGATGGATCGACAAATTCTATAAATTCATAAGCGAAGAGAAATATTTATCGAAGAATCAATTGGCAGCAATTGCAGTTGCAACCTGGGACTTTGGAATGGAACAGGTGGAAATGACGGATTTCGATGATTTTGATTACGGTCAGAAATGGTGCAGTCATGCCATCAATATAGCTGAGTACGCAGATATAAACTTAGCAAACGAGCTTCGCCTCTTACAATACAAAATGTTGAGAGAAAGAGAACAGGGACCACAATCTGAATCAGAGTAGAATCTTCACAAAGTTGCGAAAGCTTTTGTTTCGCAGCTACCAATGGTTGCAAAGAAGTCGTGCGCGAGTTGGTTATTTCATAAGAAAGGTGCTAAAGGGTGAAGATCTTAAGCTAGGACATACCCACCTATAGACAAGCGTTCTACACAAGAATTACGGATGACCGCATGAACATTAATAATTCGAATAGGAGTCATCTCCATCTTCATGGAAAGTAGGGTCTTATGGCCCGAGCGGCCCCAATATCCCAATTAGGCACGGAACAATGGTTCCGCAGTCGTGCGGCGCTCCCAGAGAACAATTGCTTATCAGTGAATCAGGAGGGTGCCACATATACAACCAATATAAATAACGGCAATTCCAGCTTACAGAAATTTGGAGTGTTTGTCATAGGCTAATTATTATAGAACGTTATAGAGACGATGGATAAATCTAGATTATCACAATTACTAGAGAACACATACATTCCTCCTAAGGAAAGCAAATTGGAACCGACAGTTCCTAACTATCATCCTTGTTTAATAGTGCAGGATAAGCAAACAGACGTGACTAAGCTTAAACCTTGCGGATGTGCTGATAGTTATTGTGTTAAGAATGCCCCTGCGTGGATTCCTAGGGCCAAAAGATAAGTAGTAGAGTAATTTTTCCGCTAACTAGATAGTTGTTCGGTTATACGGGACACTAGTTCATTTCTAGCCAGCTTTTTAAAGATGCTGCTGCTTCTGTTGGTGAGGCTGTATAGTTAAGAGTTTGTATGAGGAAAGAGATTATAGGAATTTGATTGGGTATGTGACTTCGTGATTTTGGGAAGCTATTTATTTCTATTTATAAGGCTGTGAAACCAGTCGGTGCATTTATAGGTTTCGGGATTAATATATGTTTAATAAACGGCTAGTTGTAGTTGTGTGTGACTGAATAAGATAACGGTCGCCTGAGCATTAGGATTAGGATCATTATTGGTAGTACACGACCCGGCTTGGTTGCAAAATATAAACGTCCATTACAACGGAACTAGAGACGGTTTTGGAGTTCTGAAAGTTGTAGGGTGTTTGGGTGGGAGTCGTAATTATGTGTGATTTTTTACAGATTTTTCTAACGGTTTTCAATGATTTTGTGTTGACACTGCAATTCTTTTAGCGTTGTCTTCTCGATTTGAACTGTGAATTTCGCATCCCACACAAATTAAAACAACTTTACAGACTAACGCCAAAGTTTATATATACATATATTAACAGTCTATGATTCTGGTTACATAAATACACAAGGAAAGTATTTAATGCTAAATGCTAAAATCTATTTTTGGAGGACATAACATACAGGGGGACATGGGGACATTAACGATCATTCAAAGCTATTGGTTTGGGGTCGGAGTGGGGATCTGGGTCATAGGTTGGGATTGTGATTCTTGGGGACTTGCCTGGTTATTATTGTTGTTGCTGTTGTCATTGAATAGTTCATTGGTAATCTGTTCTCGCTTCCAGAACCTCAATAATAAATCCCCGTAGTTTTGAAGATCCTCCACCGATATCATCAATTTAAAATCTAACAATAGTAAGAATTGAAGTTCTAAATAATTTAATTCTTCTAGTGGTAAACCACCCACCTTGGCGTATCTTAAGTTCTTGTAAAAAATATCAGAAAAGAATTTGGATGACACCGTAATCCCGGAAATTATCAATCTATGGATATTATAAGAATCCATTACAAACAATTGTTCACTTTCGGAGTCTTTGTCGTGGTCCTTTTTCAAGTTGTTGGCCTTTTTGGCAATTCTATCAAAGTATACCAATAACGACAAAAAAACTTCGTTGGTCACAGGACAATATTTTAGAACTCTAGACAAGTAAGCGTGTAAGGAGATCCCCGGAACGTTGGTACCATGAAAAGCCAATACGTTAGCCAAATATTTATTTTTCATTTCGTCTTCTTCATCATCGGAGCTTTCATGATCTATGACCGATTCATTTATATTTATGTTGCTGTCACTAGATTCTGCAACCGACTCGATTTGTGTTCTGGGAGTATCAGGTCTTTGTTCTTGAACGCCTTGGTCCTGCTCCTGTTTTTGTCTAAGTTTCATTAATTTCTTCATCCTTTTCTCTTCCTTGAGTTTTTGTCTAATGGCTATCGTACTATCAAAGTGATTGGGATGTAATTTATCGTTGGCTTCTATTATTTTGGTCAATAAACAAGACAACATCAATATTAAGTCATTGACGGGGTAGTCCACAATATTAATATGATCCTCATCATTCGTATCAGCATTTAGATTGTTAAAGAATTCACTGTATGTCATATAATGATCAGGTTCAGTTATATAGGAAAATGAATGGGGAGGAGTGGGCGTGATATTGGTCAACAGGTGGTCATTAGTAGTAAAAGAATGATGATGGAAAGGGGCTGGTCTTTGCACGTTTATGGAAGAATTGGACGATGACGCATTTGGCAACTGGGTTTGAGATTGTGACATAGAACTGGACATGGATGCTTGTGTTACCGTCTCGGGGTGAAGTTTTGGTTGAGTACTTTGATGGTTGGAATAATGGGTGGGAACTGAATTGAACGTCAAAGGATTTCTCTGGAAGTTGGGAATGAAATTATTATCCACAGTCACGTTAGTGGTTGGAATCGAATGAGAAGGCTGAAAATTATACTTATTATAAGAATGATTGGAAGAATAGGACGAACTAACCATATTAGGAGTATTATGAGACGAAGGAATATAATTCAACGAATCTCTTCTGCTGGCAGAATCTGAATTGAATGAACTGAATTGGTTAAACGATGAAGGTTGTGGGTTCTCATTGGACATATTTGGAGCCCCCCCGGAAGACCCAGGCATCAATACCGAAAATTTATTAATGGAGTCATAACTAGGAGGATTATTAGGAGCCGAATGTGAAATGACATTATTTTGCACATGCCCCGGCACACCTTGGTGATGATGAAGATGCTGCAGACTCTGTTGCTGCAGGCCCGGTTGTTGCAGACTTGCAACGTTTTGTGGAACTGTTTGCGGAGCCACACTTTGTGGCACATTTTGAGGAACGCTCAGTTGGTGCAGTTGTTGGTGCAGCAGCATCAGCGTCTGCAGACTTAGCAGGCCATGTGACTGGTTGTTTTGAATCAACAAATTCTTTGTCAAGTTCGACACTTTTGGTTTCCTTTCCAACGAGTCAGATGAATCAACGTTCATCATATTATCATGAGGATTCTTAATTGGTTAGTACAAGCCACCAAACAAACGGTTGAAATGAATACATACATCCATGGATCAGGAGTCTAAGAAGATATATATGCCGATATATACTTTATAAACTCACCAATTGCTCTACCATATAAACAAACTGGAGCCCTCGTTGTATGGGTTAGTGAGTAGAAATGTAATTTCTAATTTCCCTTGTGCGAAAGTTGTTTTGCTGTCTGGCAACTCACTTACTACTTTAGTACGGCGCTGGGTGAAAGTGGTGCGAGATCCAGTGAGAGATTCGGCCAGATGTGTGGAACCGATAGTTAGGAGGGAATATAGAGTTAGAGGCATAAATGTTGCAAGAGCAGGGAATCAATGTGAAGAAGTCAATTTGATCACGGAACACCTGGACGATTCCGGGTGCCTCTGTGGAGCACTTACGATAACCCCGAGAAACGTCGCAGAGGCTTCACACTCGCACCATCGGACACAGATTATATACAAGATGCAAGATCGATAGAATGAGATTGTTATAGAGCAGATGAACAGAGTAGATGAAATAGAGTGGGTGAGGAGTAGATGAAGAGTAGGTGAAGGGTAGCTGAGGAGCAGATGAAATAGAGCAGACGAATAAATAGGAAACAATAATATTGTGGTGAATGAATAGGACACTAATGTTTTGGGACCTTGGACCAAATATTCTGTATAATATTGTATTGTTTAATATTATCATACTAAAATGATAGATGTATTCTTAAATATATGTAGAGACATGTAGATACACTGTGTATGTATAGATATGCCCTCTATACACTCTATACTCTTTCACTATACCCTCTATACTCTTTCACTATACACTCTATACTCCTCCACTATACACTCTGTACACTTTCACTCTATACACTCTACCCTCTATACTCTATACACTCTGTACTCTCACCTTAGCCATCGCACTGGCCACCGCCGCATCGACCTATTCATTTCACCCTCGTCCCAAATCGGCCCGGACCGCGAGCCTTAAATCCTAACATCTCAATCAATCCTTGTCACAGTTGCCCAAAGATGTCTACCACCTCTAAAATCACCTTAGGTGCTTCCATAACCCTTGCTATTGGATCCTTTGTGTTCATTAACTATTCCCAACAAACCGAAAGAGAATCATTGAGAGAAGGTCCCATTAAAGACGCTAAACGGCTAGAACAGAAACGATTGGAAAGGTTTAACAATAATGAAAAATTGAAAAGAAATGATCTAGAACATCAAGAACAGATCAAATTGAAACAACGCTATGAAAAACTTCAACCGTTGTCCGGAGAAATCATCAGAGGTGAAGAAGAGAAAGAGTAAGAGCGAACAACAGAAGGTATAACAATAGCACAACCACAAGCGAGAGCACAAAACTGGCGATAACACAATAACGACACCATGTCATAGAACTTTCACATAGAGAATTACGCCTGAATCATGTTTAAACAGAACAAAAACAAAAGCAAACCTCATATCGTTGTAAATAGATTGTATATAATGTACGTGTGATTGGAGACACCAACAGGTAGATAGAGCTCTTGATGTACTATGATGCACTTTCCATGGTAACTGGATTTGATTTCCAGCATTGTTAACAGGTCCTGCTCTAAACCATCAATCAAAACGATTGAAATATGTTTAAAGATGTTCGATTATGATAATCTTGTCAGAACCGGTGCTTAACAGTGCTGATATATGGAAAATTTTTCACGCGAATGGCAGGCAAATTAACATTTATAAGGATTTTATGTAGTTGAAGATTAACAAGGTTGACGGTTGTTATTTACTTAGGTGCTTTTTGCTGTTTGTTACATTTAATTCCGCTTATTAGCTTCTGCCCTCACCAAGTTTCAGGTTCGTTAACATTAACTTCTACTAACTCTCTTTCTATGAACTTTTCGTAACATTTATTATTCATTAATTCTATTCTATTAACTATTAGTTTTGTTGCAAGCTCTCTTGAGCACTTGTCGTTCTGTGGCCACTCTTTTTGTTCTCTTAGCCCTCTTAGCTCTTAGCCCTCTTATTCCATCTTCCCGATTATATCTTCATAAGAATCAGAGGATTTCTTCGGAGACATTTCATTAAAAGCCTTAGATCCATTGGAAATCGAATTACATCTCGATCTAACGGTATCTCTTTGTTGATGCTCAGCACCTTGAGGACCTTGATCGTTTGTAACAGTACCAGTACCATTATCTAAATAACCTCCCGCCATATATTGAACACCTGGCTCAGTTTTGGGGATAGACGATGGAGTTTCGGAGGTGGGAGGATGAGAAATTGAATTGGATCGTATATACCCATAATTTGGATCCTTTAATCCTTCATCATTCGCCATTTTCATAGGTGGGGTAGGAGGTTTGGAAGTGTCTGGAGTATTAGTGTCATCTTCTTGGAAAACACTGTTTCTTCTAGATCCTTCTTGGGCTTCATTCATTCCTACCAAAATACTGGCTGCTTCCAATAATTGCACTTGTTGATGCTTCGATATTAATAGTTTCTTGGTGACATTCCATTCTGGTGTATGTTCCCATAAATGTTTAGCTAACGATGATATATGCTTATAACCTTTACCACATGCTTCACACTTCAATTCTTGTTTCAATCGGCCCGATTCACCTTCACTAATTCTTCTAACCACAAATTCTCTTGATAATGTAGGCACTGAGCTAGACATCATGGGCTCCTCAACTTCTTCATCTTCATCGTATTCTACTTCTCCTCCATTGAATTCAGCTCTGAAAAATGGCCGTGCGTCAGTTACTTGACTATGTCTACGACGCTGAGGCTGTTGACTGTATTCTGGGTAATGATGTGGAATGCTATGGATATGGTGATTCTGATACTGCGGTGGACGGAATTGTTGTTGTTGATACTGATCTTGATACTGGGGATACAGTCCTTGATAACCGTGACCATTAACGTGACCATTCCCAGTGCCATAGGAATTGTGATAAGTTTGATGATTTGGTTTGGAATGATAATGATGGTGGTGTTGATGTTGATGTTGGTGTTTTATGGGAATCGTATAAGGTGTAGCAGAACTGGAGTTCCGTCTATTATGATTGTACTGACTATGAGCAGACGTCATTACTAGGGGTCTATTGTTTTTCACCTATACTTTTGAGCCCTATTTGCTTCAACCACTGTACCACTATAGTTCGAGGTTTGTTTCACTTTGGGAGTTCAATGTGACTAGATGTGGACTGTAGGATGAGCACCAATAACCTATGATTTTCTGCTTCAGTATCCTCCAAAACGCTTTTTTAGTGGCTTGATAATTTAGGCTGTTGCACTTGCAAAAAAATTTTTTTAGCTCTTCACAAAAAAACCGTTTGAAAAAAGGTGTTGCATCACATGCTTTGGCGCGCGTGACGTGATGTTTCACATTCCTCAAAAAGACTCTCCATCAATATCTTGTAAGTCATTATTCATATCTTCATCATTCTCTTGAAATCCTTCTGACGTAGCATATAAGTATTCATTGACCTGATTTAACATGGAAATTAAGTCCTCCTTAGTGAAAGAAGACTTTGGCGAGGCATCGGCCATGGTAACATCTTCATTAAGCTCATCTAGTTTATTGTTAGTAAATACTTCAATCTGTCTTAACTTATTATAGTAAAAGTTCCGTTCAGTTTCTAAAGCTCCCAAGGAGATTCTAAAGTCATCATTTTCTTTGGTTAAGGCTGTAACCTGTTGTATGGATTCTGCTAGCTCGTTATTCAATTGACTAAGCTTATTATTATTTGTGACACTTTCATCATTAACTCCTCCATTTACCGGATGACTCGCTACTCTTCTATTGCCAGTACTTCCAACAGTACTAGGTCTAACTCCAGTAGTTGGATTTGGGGTTCTGGTCCCACTAGTTATACGAGAACCTGTTCTACTAGGTGTTCTTGTTCCTACAGGAGATCTCCCTCCACTCCCCGTTCTGGCCCCACTAGACACTCTAGACCCGCCATTCATCCCCGGAGGAACCATTCCATTACCGCTAGAGGCTCTAGAGCTTGCTGCGACTCTCTTAGCCTTTCTTCTGGCAGTGGGGTTATATTCCACATTAAAGTCCTTATGCTCCGACCAATACTTCTTAAACCATTGAAGCAACTCCAAATTATCCTGGAGCCGGCACTTGACCAACTTCTCCACCTGGATCTTCTTAGTTATACCGTGTTTGTTGAAGGCCAGCTGTAACACTTTCATGTTATTCAAATGCTCGTATTCATTTTTGGAGTCAAAGTTGACCTTAGACATGGGGACATCTTCGTAGATGGAATCAATGAGCTGGCAGTATACAGCCCCTGTGCCAAACTGCTCTACTTTGGTGTAACTTAGGTCCAACGTGCTATTGACCCAGTTCAAGAGATCGGTTCTTGACTCTCCTACCATTGTTTATATTGGGATCAGTTTTCGTCTCGGTGCGATTTATGAGAACTGAGGAAGTGATGAGAGGGAGGCTGGGATGAGGTTGGGGGGAGTTTAGCGCGAGCTTAGACGAGCTTAGGCCAAGCTTAGGCCGAGCTTAGAACAGGGGAAGGAATTGTGACTATAGGGAGCAAGGGGAACAGTAGAGAGAAGTCGTAGACACAATATATGTAGTTACAATATAGACCGAGTTTATTGAACACGTAATACAATGTACTTAAAGCTCTAACGCTTTTTAATGCTAGTTGTGTTTGCAGTCTCACTTGACCATGGCTTTTAAACGATCTCTTTTGGACTTCTTCTTGGGCGTCTTGTCTTTGTCGTTTTTGTGCTTGTCTTTGGAGTCACTCTTTATTGACAAAGTCTTCTTCAATCGATTCATGCTGGAATTGGTAGAAACACTGGATATGTCCGATTCCGACTTATTGTCCACACTAAGAGTGTTTTTTTGATTTTCTGGCGAAGAAGTTGTATCTAAGGTAGTCTCTTCTATGGTAGCGTTATCATCCACAGTACTGGCATTACCACTGGTTGTGGCACTTGCATTTCCTGGGGCTCGATTCATAGAAAAACTGTCAACAGTAGTTATTACTGGGGTTTTTTTAACACTATTAGCCTGATACGTATTGACCTTCATGTCCACTTCTTTTAAAAACTTTTGGCGTTCGTCCTCCATTATCGGATCTATTTTAATTTCATCCACTTCTTGACTCAAGGTAGTTGGTTCATTAACCGGTGATACGGATTTGGAACACAATTCTTCCACCTGTTTATTGACATTCTCCACAATTTGCTTTTTAGCGTTATTATAATGACTAGGGGTTTGTATTGATTCCTTCGAATGTTCGATTTCATCTACTTTATCAATAAATTCTTGGGTGATTTGTTTACCTACATCTTTTATAATATCCACATTGGGCTCAGAATCTCCTCTTTTATGGGTGTTTTCTTCTTCCGTTTCTATGCTACTATCCTCTGGGGCTGCAACAGAACCATTTCCCCCATTCTTTTGTCCGCTCTTACTCCGTTGTCCTTCGTAAAACGTATTATATTTCCACATGGTATATTGGACATAACTTTCAAATGCAACCCGGTCGGACCGAAACAAGTTGGCCAGGTCAATGTTCAAGGGAGAATCAGGCTCTGGGTCATCTATTAACATTAAAATCGCCACGATTAAGTGGTTTAAGTCCCAAGCTGGCGACCAGTTCTCTGCTTTAAGAATATCCAAACAAATCTCCCCCGAGGAAAAATTTATATTGGGATGATTTATTGGTGTAGATTTATCAAAGCTGATGACCGGTGGAGCGATAGGGTACTGTTTTGTCACGGAAATATTCAACTGCCACTTGCCGTTATAATAGTAGGGAGAATCTTGCTGCGATGGCTTACAAATGACGGCTCTCCATTCGAAAATATTCTCTGGGTCCACAGGTTCCAAGCTTAGTATTTGGTGGTTTGTACGACTTGGATGCTGCTTGGTGATCTGGTTATACTCTTTAAATAATCTCTTTTCTGCCATTATCTTGGTGTGGGTTGTAAAAGAATGACTTTAGCGTGTGATAGTCGCACAAGCGAGGGTAGTGGGACCTTGCAAGCGTCGGTCTTCACAACCGCACTGCTAGTTGCCAGACGATTTTCGCGCTAGAGTGGTGGTAACTCTGGCACCATAAAAATCATTTTCGGTCTATTCCGGCCCTGGCTTTCGCCCTAGCAGCTATCTCCGCTGAAAGGATACCGCGCTAACACGCTTACAATCAAACTCCACATAACTCCAGCAAGACCATGAGTAACGGATTGTTCCCAGCCCCTAACTCTTTCCAACGAGCTGCAGGAACCGCCAATAGTCTTGCAGTTAATAAAAGGAACGAGGGCCGTCAAAAAGTGGTTCTAGAGCCGGGTCATTCTCCTTTGGATTGGGCCCATTTGAATAATGATAGAGCCAATAAGATCAAATTAAGAGGAGTGCCTGCCAATACACCACCGCCACAATATGTTAAGGTTACTAAAGATGAGTTGAAATTGCATAATAAACGAGACGACGCCTGGACCTGTATTAACGGAAAAGTGTTTAATATCACTCCGTATGTTAGTTTCCATCCTGGAGGGCCCAAAGAGATTATGAAGTGTGCTGGGAGAGATGGCACCAGTTTATTTAATAAGTATCATAGCTGGGTCAGTGTAGATCGGATGTTGGCCAACTGTTTAATAGGCGTATACGTTAGTTAATGAGTTATGAAGGAGAGATGATGAAGATGAAGTAGACAAATGTATAATAGAAATAGAATGGTGGGCAAGAAGAACCGTGAACCCTAGCGAAACCGGTCAGCCATAGACAAACCTGAGCCATAACCCCACCAGTGTTTGATTCACTACCATAAATACACAATACTATCACATAGCCGGACCACCTCTTAGCTCTTATTCTTCCTAACTGTTTATCAGTCTCTTACATTCATCCTCTTTCTTATTGGCGCGCGGCCGAAAAGTGAAACTTCTGTGAGTAATAATCATAAAGCAAATTTTCACCAATGCTAGGAATTAATAGACAGGCCATTCGGACCTTTGCCAAAACGTCTATCCGGTTGGAGAAGAAGTTGAACAAATACTCTTCTATTGTTACGGATGATATTAGTCAGGGGGCCTCGCAAGCCATGTTATACGCTACAGGATTCACCGATGAAGATATGTCTAAAGCTCAAGTAGGAGTTGGATCCATTTGGTGGACCGGAAACCCTTGTAATATCCACTTGATGGATTTGAACAATCAATGTACAGCCTCGGTTGATAGGGCCGGTTTAAAAGGGTTGCAATTCAATTCTATTGGTGTTAGTGATGGAATCACAAATGGGACTGAAGGAATGAAATATTCTTTACAATCAAGAGAAATCATTGCTGACTCGTTTGAAACCATTACGATGGCTCAGATGTATGATGCTAACATTGCTATACCTTCTTGTGATAAAAATATGCCGGGAACTCTTATGGCTATGGGGAGACACAATAGACCTGCTATTATGGTTTATGGAGGAACTATTTTACCAGGGACCTCTAGTTGTCACCAGACCAATGCAAATGTGTCGGAAAAGATTGATATTATTTCGGCATTTCAAAGTTATGGGCAATATTTAGCTAAGGAGATCAACAACGACGAAAGAAAAGATATTATTAGAAATGCATGTCCTGGTCCGGGAGCTTGTGGAGGGATGTATACTGCTAATACCATGGCATCTGCTGCTGAAGTTATGGGGTTATCATTGCCTTATTCGTCATCTTCTCCTGCAGTGTCTAAAGAAAAAGCTGAAGAGTGTGCATCTATTGGTGATGCTATTAGGAATTTATTAGAGCTTGATTTAAAACCAAGAGATATTATTACTAAACAATCGTTTAAGAATGCAATGACTTATGTTATTGCTACTGGTGGGTCTACTAACGCTGTATTGCACATCATTGCCATTGCTTCTTCCTTTGATATTGAATTGACTATCGATGATTTTCAAGAAGTTAGTGATAAAACTCCTTTGATTTGTGATTTCAGACCTAGTGGGAAATACGTTATGGCCGATTTACACAACTTCGGAGGAACTCCAGGGGTAATGAAATTGTTGTTAAGAGAAGGGTTAATTGATGGTTCTCAAATGACTGTTACCGGTAAGACCATTGCTGAGAATTTGAAGGATTTACCGGAGTTAACTGAAGGTCAAGATATCGTCATGCCTCTCGATAAACCTTTAAAGCCAAACGGTCATTTACAAATTTTGAGAGGCTCTTTAGCTCCAGGTGGTGCTGTTGGGAAAATCACCGGGAAAGAAGGAACTTATTTCAAAGGTAAAGCTCAAGTGTTCAACAAAGAAGATGATTTCATTAGTGCCATTGAAAGTGGAGCTATCAAAAAAGGAGAAAAGACCGTAGGAGTTATTAGATATGAAGGTCCTAAAGGTGGGCCAGGAATGCCAGAAATGTTGAAACCTTCCAGTTTACTTATGGGATATGGTTTAGGTAAAGACATGGCATTGTTGACCGACGGAAGATTTTCCGGTGGTTCTCATGGATTCTTAATTGGTCATATTGTGCCAGAAGCAGCTGTAGGAGGTCCTATTGCTTTAGTCGAAAACGGCGATGAAATCATCATTGATTCCGAAAACAACAAGATTGATTTAATGGTCAGTGAAGAAGAGTTAGCCCAAAGAAGATCCAAATGGGTTGCCCCAGAACCTCGTTATAAGAGAGGTACTTTGTACAAATATTCTAAATTGGTTAGTGACGCCTCTAAAGGTTGTGTGACTGATTTGGAATAAATGTGTTCAATTCTATATTAATTACTGATATCGTTACGATGGTCATTTGAATGACTTCATTTATGTATATAGTCCATAGAAGGGATAATATTATTACTTAATACATTAATTAACTGCCTGTAGTGTTGAGATACTGTTGAAGTTGATCAAGAATCCACCTTTTGTCTTGCTCTAACTCTGGGTAGTGATAGGTCGATTTCAATACAAAGAACGGCAATTTCACCGACCTGAACACCTTTAAAGCAGACTTTTCGTATTGCTTACATTTTATCAAGCATATTTTATCAAAATCACCTGCTTCTTGTTCATCTGAGAGCTGTTGTCTCTGGGCTTTGATCTCACTAACAAACAGCATTTGATCAGAGAGTAGTTTGTCAAGCTTAGCCCTTGAAGATGGAGTCTCAAGGATTTTGTTAAGACACTTCTCGGCCAAGTACCTGCTGGTAACCACAGAGGCATCTACTTCAGTCTCAATGTCTTCTTCATGCTCAGCTTCATCATCGTCTTCATCCTCATCATCTGTAATGGTACTGTTGAGCATCTTAAGAATCTTCTGATTGTAGTACACTTTTTTATTTATCAAATCTTTGAGCTGGACTTCGTCCACCCTAGACGCTATGGTGTTGCAATTGGCACACTTCAAGTGACGTAGAGACTTGGACTTGGATATGAGGGTGTACTGTCTTATTTCTTCTTTAACTATGGAGTCCATGATGGAATTTTTCAACCCTCACAAAAAGTATGGGAAACGCTAAGTATGGAGAAGAGAGTGAGTTAGAAAAGAACAAAATAGAACTAAATAGAACACTACAAGACATAGAATAAGAAGGATGTATTTACCTGGTTCTAACAGTATAATCATCACCCGATTGGGTAATATATCTAACCCAAGGGTAAGATTGATATTGTAATTTAGGTTCGTTAATTCTTAAGTATCTTACTTGAATGCCGGAGGTGGTAAAGTAAGGAATGGAGAAATTCACCTTGATAGGTTTTTTCAACACAAATTGTTCGTCATTATTATCTACAGCAGGTAACCCCAATTCTGCCTTCATATGGAATTGCTTACCCCCAGGGAATGTTTTTAATTTCCAAATTATGCAAGATTTTTCTGGGATCCATTTAACTGTACCGTATTCTGGAATAAATTTCGGGGTATCAGCATCATCAGGAATAGGAATAATCACTTGAACGTTGTTAGCGGTGGATTTCTTTTTGATTTGGGTTTTAACCGTACATAAAATCTCTATTCTTGAATGTTTATGGACTTTAGTTTTACAGTTGACCGATATTAAAGGTTTCATGAGAAATTGGGTGGATGTCAACCGATAAGACATTAAAGTGAAGTCGCCATCGGGCGGTATAAACGTAATGATTCGTTCATTTTCAAACTTGGACAATCTCACACATTGATGGAATTTAATATCTTCCATTTCTATACCTTTAGAGTTACCGGTACTATTACCAGATTCATCAGGAGCATTAAAAATCCCTTTATCATTTAATCCCAATCTTAAATCAGGCATTCCACTCAAATGAGATTTAATTTTAACTTCTCCTAGAATTTCACTATTTAATACTTGTCCATTAGGAGTGATTAACATGTTGATTGATTCCACCACGTCTAAAAATGCTTCATTCTTTTTATAAAAAATCCCATCCTTCCTCCAACTGACGGAATTGGTTACCGCATTAGGAGGCTGAACAATTCTAGAAGGAGTCTTTCTAATCAACTTATAATAATCTTGAGTGATATACTCTTTCAAAATCTTTGTGTCGGTAGTCTGTGCCAAACCAAAATCCATCATTTCATCTAATAGTTCATAGATTATCACGAAATTATCTCTAATCGACTCTTCTTCCAAAGTTTTCACATACTGGGTCAACACCTCGATCAATTTCGATAGAAAAATTACTAGTGACATGACATTTTCGTTTTTTAAGGTCAACGCACACACGTATAAGTTGTTATGATGGATGAAAATATAGTTTATGCCCTGATGGTTTATAAATGGTTTATAGTTGGACTCATCAGAGATGCCGGCAGATTCTGCTTCGTTTTCTAGTTCCAATAGTAAAAGGGGGAATTTCTCAATGGCCGAAGAATCGATGTCACCTTTGTAATCTCTGGACAAAAGGGACTTTCCTTTTATATCCAAGAAGTGGATTTGAGAGGCCATGGCTGGGGATAGGGGAAGCAGTAGAGACTATGATCAAGGTGACAGATGTTTATCATGGATGGCCGCGCAGGGACGAGATCGTGGTAAGGGCACGAAGTTGAAGTAGATACAACAGGCAGATAACATACGGGGCAGATAACATACAGAGAATGTATAACATACAGAGCACGGCACAAATGGCAAATGACAATTGCAAAGGAAGTATAATGTATTGAGCCTCTACGTGTAAAAGTCACACACCGCACACCACAATCATCGACCTGTAAGAAGCGAAATCATAGACATTTGATAAGTTACCCTGTTGATCAGAATTTTGAGACATGGATACAAGGGTTTATAAGTGGAGCATGAGGATGTTGCGGGCCTGTTACATAAAGAGTCATCAAGCATGTCGGAACTTTACCAAGTCTGCTCATCCAGACAAAGAGTGACCTTAAAGAGAAGATATGGGCTATTACCAACTCAAAAATTGGTATTATAGATATTCATGGAAATTCATGGACATTTTAGAGAATTTATAGAGAGTTCATAGAGAGTTTATAGAGAGTATAGATATTCCTAGGTGCTTACAGAGGAGAGGCTCCATACAAATACAACATCCTCACCCCACGCTAACATCCTCACTCCCACACATTGCCATAACATCCAAATTCATACGCATTGACACACATACAAATTCATACAAATTCACGCATATTCACACACCACACACACACACCTCAAGGCGGATATCCCATATTGTACTCAATACCTTTGGCACAATAAAATAGTGTGGATAAAATAGTTTGGTCGCACATTTTTGTTCTCGTTACATGAAATAACTCAGACACGATTTTTTTTTGTTTGTTTGTTGCTCTTGCTCTTAACCGTGTCCCTCCAGCTAAGCCGCTTAAATTCTTAGTTCTTAGCGATGGTACACCTAAGGGCTTTGCGAAAGGCTTATGAGCTCAAGAATTCATACGATCGTAAACCTTGCAACCCCCAGTTATCCAATGCTCTCACAGTAACGATACTTTCATGAACTCCTATCGTTTTGGGTAGAGATCGTCAGCCCCATTTCCACAGAATAAAACACGATGGCTCCTGTTACGGCCATGTCTTGGCCAGAATTCTTGGTCGTGCGCCCCGAAATTTCTTGGATTGTTTATTTATACCTTGTGGAGCTTGATCCCTATATATAAGGTTTCTGTTCGTCGGCTTCTCCCTATTTGTGTGTATTTATATAAGGCGCCAGCTGCTCACAAAAATTTTTCTCTCTAACTAACAACACCATGCAATACTTATTCACTCTTTTTTACCTTGTACACTTGGTGTTATCTATCGCTCCTATTGAAGTCCGTGGGAATGCTTTCTTCAACTCTGAGACTGGGGAAAGATTTTACATGAGAGGGTTAGATTATCAGCCAGGGGGATCCTCCAATTTACAAGATCCTATCGCTGATGTTGAGACCTGTGAGAGAGATATTGAATATTTCAAGGATTTAGGAATCAACACCATTAGAATCTATTCTATTGATAATACCCAGGATCATTCTGAATGTATGGATAAATTAGCCGATGCTGGAATTTACGTGATTTTTGATGTCAACACACCATACGCTTCTATTGTTAGAGGTAACGAAACTGAATGTTCTTATAATACCATGTACTTAAATGAAGTGTTTGCATCTATCTTGAAGGTGGCTCAATATGACAACACTTTAGGGTTTTTCGCTGGGAACGAAGTTATTAATGATAAAGAATCTACTGCTGCCGCCACTTATGTTAAGGCTGTGATCAGAGATATCAAACATTTCATAAAGAACAGAAACTTGAGAAAAATCCCTGTTGGGTATTCTGCTGCTGATGTGGAAGAAAACAGATTGGAAACTGCTCACTACTTTAACTGTGGAGATGATGAAATGGCTAGAGTTGATATGTTTGGATTTAACGATTATTCCTGGTGTGGGGATTCTTCTTTCACTCAAAGTGGATACGATAGTAAAGTGGAACAATACTCCAACTATTCCAAACCAATTTTCTTATCTGAATATGGTTGTAACAGAGTTTCTCCAAGACCTTTCACTGAAGTTGAAGCCCTTTATTCCGAAGACATGACCCATGTGTTCTCTGGGGGGTTAGTTTATGAATATTCTGAAGAAGACAATGAATATGGGTTAGTTGAAATTAAAGATGAAAGTACCGTTGAAACTAACACTGATTATGACAATTTGAAGGAAATGTTTGAAAAGGTATCTAACCCAGAGGGAGATGGTGCTTACCAAGAAGATTTAGAGCACTCTGAATGTCCTGCTGACTCAGATACATGGGAAGCTAGTAACGATCTTCCTGATACTCCTAAAGGGGCTTTGAAATATATTATCGCTAATGCTGAACCTGAAGGTCATGGGTTAGAACACTACACCCAATGGGCTTGTATTGCTGATGGTAATGATGAAGATGATTCTGGTGATTATTCTTCTATTGGATCCATGCCTTCTTCTAGCTCTAGTGATGAAGAAGAAGATGATGATGAAAGTTCTAGTGGTAGCTCTTCTGGCTCTTCTGACGATGGTGACAGTAGTTCCAGTTCTGAAGATGCTGGTTCTAGTCTCTCTGTTGGAACCATGTTGTCTATTGTTGCCTTAGGTTCTGGTTTGTTCTTTTATTAGAGTTAATATACAGTGATATCTTTTATTACATGTTCTATAGTTATTTGCGTCTTATGAACTTTGCTTAATCCCATACATCATTTCTTCTTTATTAATCAAATGACCAATTTGGTCGATTTCTTCCAACAATTTATCCACATCGTAGCACCAATCATTCAACAAATTATTAATGGAATCGTTGGATTTTTCAAATTTATCGAATTTGATGATTCCTTGAGGTCTGTTTATTTTAGCCGAAATCATTCCTTGATTAACCAAGTCGCTAATGAACTTCTCCAGCTCATCATTGCTTAACTGCAATAAGTAACTTAACCGGTCCAATTTAATAAACGTGTAGTACTTGTTGATGATTCTCAAGTTGTGTTCGATGATTCTGGTTTGTAACACTTTATAGTTATCATGGTCAGTATTCTGGAAAATCCCACTTTGTTTGAAATCAGCTTTATATAATGATTCAATTTGGGACCAATGGATCAATTCATTGGTGGTGAAAATTTCCAATAATTTATAAATTTTCGAATCAACATTTTTAGAGAACACCGGATTGGCCTTGATCTTGTTGATCAAGTCCAGCTGTAAGTTATTAAAGGGCGATAAAATAACAAAATAAATAATCGACACCAATAACAGTTTATACTCCTCACTGGATTCTTTAATAGGAGGCAATTCCACCAATTGCAAGGAGTTCTCCACAATGGCAATATAGTCTTGGTCATAAGTATTGATTTCAATTAAGTATTTCAAGTAAATGATTTTATATTCTTCAGCCTTGTCAAAGTTCTTCAAATGTTTGAGCATGATCTTTCTAGATAAAATCCGGGCTTGACTATAATCTTTTTTCATCAACGTCAACTTAATTTGCTGTAAAATATACTCCACTTTAGTTTCAAAGCTCATTAATGAATACGTTTCCACCTGTAAATCACATAATATATCCACGGCTTTATGCAAATCATTCAATTTGTTTAAATAAATATCACTCAAAGTCTTGGATACAATGGCCCTTTCCACTTCAATAAAGATCTTTTTATCGCCTACGGTCCTGATCGTCTCAATAACCTTCATTTTGGTGGCTAATTGACTTTCATCATCTTCCAGTAATTCTGGTAAATGATTAATGATTTCGTTGATGAATTCTTGAATGGTCGACTTTAATTGCCCGTGCTTTTTGGATAAGATGGGAATCAAGTCGTTTAAATAGTCCCAATCATGGTTTTTAGTAAGAATTTGCACGATACTCTTGACGATTCTTTTACTGGATTGTAAATCGGAAGATTGTCTGGTTTGCTTTTCTAACACGAGATATTTATCAATGGCGGTTTTATATTCCAACTTATCAAGTATGGGGGCTTGTTCATCCAAGGTGGCGGAATAGTCTTTCTCTGCCTTGATTGGGTCTTCTCTGGACATGTTGAGGAGGAGTGATGGAGTAGAGATGGTATAGTAAGGATTTAGTGGCGACAACGTATGAGAACAGAAAGCGCGGCAGTGCGAAAACCAAAAACACTCTTTCTTACAAGGGGAAGAAGAATAAGAAACAAAGGAAAAGGATAGATGAATGACAGCGGCACGATTCAAAGTGTGTGAATATATTGAATAAGCTCAGATATACACGAGGGCAGCTGGAGCAGCAAGCAAAGTGATGAAGTTGTAACTGTAACTGAATTTATTGAATACTAATTGAGAAAGATGTCGTAGGAAAGAGTGATTTAAACGAGAGATGGATCTCACCGTCCAGGACTTATTAGTCTTTAGAAATGATTTGCATTTCATCTATGATATAGATAATGATAACATCTATTTTGTTAACGTCTACTGATAAACATCAATGAATAGTAGTAAGAAAACCGGATGCATTAAGAGCACTATGAGCACTATGAGCACTCTACGCTGAACACTCTACGCTGAACACTCTACGCTGAACACTCTACGCTGAACACTCTACGCTGAATATAAAACTATGGACCACTCGGACCATCTATGTCAGAAAACCTCATACTTCTAGTGTAAACTTAACCATTTTAATGAAGTATACATCCACCGAGTGCTATTAATAACACCAGTGGTTGCATTTAATTTCCCAGACAATCGATCACCACACGACCACACTTTTTGTGGGGATGAAAAAATCACTGGATGGTGGGGTAGCTATGGGCTCATACGGAACAAGTTCGGGTATTGAAAATATAAATACCCCCTCTCTGTACGTGTGGTTGCCACTGTACCTTTGCCCGTTTATATTACCCATTTAGATAACAGTTTATCATGGACGTCGGCAAATTCATCACTAGTCAACCACCACCAGATCCTCAATCTTTAATACAGAGCGAGAGAATCTCCAACTTCCCTATTGACGCTATCCACCAATTTTTGGAAGGTAATGACAGCGCCAAAGCCAAATTGATTCTTGATATTTACCGGCAATTGGAAATCGACCCGGTTTTAAGCTCCAGCTTCAACGAATACGATATTAGCCAGGATGAGAATCGGGCTCTCACGGCTGCTAGAATCTCCAGATTAACCAGATACATTGAATTGGAAGACATGGACACGTTCTTTAGAAGATTAAGCTTGGTGACCGTCTACGACCCGAACTTGGGGATCCGGATTTCCATTAATTTGGGGCTCTACTTGAACTGTATCAGGGGGAATGGGACCGATAGTCAGGTGGAATATTGGTCTAACATTAAAGAAAGCAGCAAGATCAAACAGTTATATGGATGCTTCGGAATGACTGAATTGGGGCACGGGTCCAACGTGGCTGGCTGTGAAACCACTGCCACCTTTGATAGAGCCACTGACGAGTTTGTGATCAATACTCCTAATATTAGCGCTACCAAATGGTGGATCGGTGGAGCAGCCCATTCCGCCACTCATTGTGTGGTATACGCCAGATTGATTGTGGACGAGAAGGATTATGGAGTCAAAACCTTTGTGGTGCCATTGAGAGACTCTAACCATGATTTAATGCCAGGCATAGCCATTGGAGATATTGGAGCTAAGATGGGGAGACAAGGAGTAGATAATGGATGGATTCAGTTTGGTAACGTTAGAATCCCCCGGTTTTTCATGTTGCAAAAGTGGTGTAAGGTTGATGCTTCTGGGAAGGTCACTTTACCGCCTTTAGAGCAATTGTCCTATATTTCATTACTAGGAGGAAGAGTTAACATGGCTACCGATTCTTATAGGATTTGTGCAAGATTTGTTACCATTGCTTTAAGATACGCCGTGGGAAGGAGACAATTCAAGTCGAGTTTTAGTTCTGATCCAAAGAAAGAAACTCAATTGTTAGATTATCCTTTACATCAACGGAGATTATTCCCTTACTTAGCAACCACTTATGTCATGGCCGTGGGAACCAACAAATTGGAATTGCAACATAAAGCTTGTGTGAACCAATTAGACGAGGCAGTGGCTGAAAATAACATGGATAAGATCAATAGAGGAATCCAGAGCACCAAGTCTTTATTCAATGATTCTGGGTCGTTAAAAGCTACTTTAACTTGGATCGCGGCTGATTGTATTGATCAATGTAGACAAGCGTGTGGTGGACATGGTTATAGCGCTTATAACGGGTTTGGTAAAGCTTATAACGACTGGGTGGTGCAGTGTACTTGGGAAGGGGATAACACCGTTTTATCTATGTCTTGTGGTAAAACCATTATCAACCATTTACAGAACATTTTGAAAGGGAAGTTGTTAAGCAACAATACTATGGATTTCTTGAATAATGCTCCTAAGTACAAGGACATCACCAACATTTTGCAAAATGAATCTGATTTGACGGTTGAAAAAATCACAACCACTTTGGAAGCTTTGATCATAAAAATTGGAATCAATGCTTTAGATTCTTTACAACAGCCCGGGGTGAATTTTGATTCCATTAGTGTGGTTAGAGTATTATTATCTAAATTAAGATGTCATCATTACTTGATTCAAGCCTTCAATGACCAGTTGAAACAAATATCTCCTGATGTTGCTAAACACTTGGATCTGATCTTCAAGGTTTATTACTATACCAACATTTTGGAAGCTTATGCTCCTCAGTTGATTGAACACGAGTTAATGGCCAAGTCTTTGAAATCGGTAATTACTATGAAGCTTTTGCCTGCTGAGTTTACCAAGTTGAGACCTTTGGCTATATCTTTGACTGACTCTTTCAAGCAACCCGACAACATTTTGCACTCGGTAATTGGAAACTATAACGGGAACATTTATGAAAACTACTTTGAAGTGGTGAAGCATCAGAACAATCCTTATAATTCCAAGCCTCCATATAGCCAGGAATTCGAGACCTTCTTGAATAGACCGTCGGTCAACGACAGGCAAAGAGGAGAAAGATCCGATTCTGCGGCTAAGATTCTTTCTAAATAGATAAATAAAAAGTGAGAATAAAAATACCAAATACGTACATTTAAATACTAAATCATACTAGTCATATCGTTTACTTGG
Organism: Yamadazyma spencermartinsiae; assembly: GCA_030582355.1. Lineage (NCBI taxonomy): Eukaryota > Fungi > Ascomycota > Pichiomycetes > Serinales > Debaryomycetaceae > Yamadazyma > Yamadazyma spencermartinsiae. The sequence goes on along the minus strand of JAKTXB010000014.1, from coordinate 168,902 downwards.
ATAAGATTTTAGCAGCTTCATCGCTTCTTTCAGATCTCTGTCTGTCGTTTAAAGATGGTCTGTTCAACATGGCTTTGATTTCTTCACTGTAGAAGGCCTTGGAATTGTAAGGGTTGTTTTGTTGTTTAACCACTTTGAAGTAATCTTCATAAATATCCCCGTTGTAGTTACCGATAGGAGCATTTAATAACATGTCTGGTTGTTGGAAAGAATCAGTATAGTTAATAGCCAAAGGTCTAATTTCTAATAATAATTTAGGAATGTAGGTTTGGTTGATTTGACCCATTAATTTTGGACTGATAACAGAATAGGTTAAGAAGTCTCCGGAGAATTTATCTAACACCATAGAAGTGGCGTATAATTTGGCCATCATCATTAAGTAAGGTTTCAAAGAAGCGTCGGCTTCTTGTAATCTGTTTAAGAATTCTTCTAACAAGTAGTGATGAGCTTTGACTTTAGAAATAACTAACATAGAAGATGAAACAATTTCATAAGCACCATTGTTGGCTTTAATGGTATCCAAAGAATCTTTACATAATCTGATAAGTAAAACTTCAAAAGATAATAATACCTTCGATAAATCATCAACATCTTCGATAGATTTCAAAATACTTTCTTCATTCAAATAGGTTTTAGCTTTATTTAAAAAGCTGATTGAACCCTTAGCTTCTTTACCTTTGTTTAAGATTTCATCCACAGATCTAATTAATGGCTTACCGGTACTCAAAGCTAAGACATTGTTATCACCTTCCCAAGTACATTGAACAGCCCAATCGTTGTAAGCTTTACCAAATCCGTTGTAAGCACTATAACCATGTCCACCACAAGCTTGTCTACATTGATCAATACAATCAAGACCAAACCAAGTACAAGTGGATTTCAAAGAAGCAGAATCAATAAATAATGACTTCATGTCGTCAATTCCCTTCATGATACTCTTCATGTCGTTTTTAGCCACAGCTACATCCAATGAATCTAAAATGCCTGTCATGGTTTTTTCTAACTTGATAGCACCACTGGAAATCAAATAAGTAGAAGCCAAAAGTGGTAACAATCTTCTTTGATGTAAAGGATAATCCAACAATTGCGTTTCTTGTTTGGCATCGGCACTAAACTTAGATTTAAATTGTCTTCTACCAATGGCGTATCTCAAGGCAATAGTAGTGAATCTGGCCCCAGTTCTGTAAGAATCTAAAACCATTGCCACTCTTCCTCCTAATAAAGCCGAATAAGACAATTGTTCTAAAGGTGGTAAATTAACTTCACCTTCTCTACTGACTTGACACCATTTTTGTAACATAAAGAATCTTGGAATTCTAACATTGGTGAATTGAATCCACCCGTTATCAATCCCATCTCTTCCCATTTTAGCCCCGATATCACCAGTAATGACACCAGGCATTAAGTCGTGATTGGAATCTCTTAATGGCACCACGAAAGTCTTAACCCCGTAATCTTTACCATCCACAATTAATCTGGCGTAGGCAGTAGTGTGAGTAGCCGAGTGAGCAGCTCCTCCAATCCACCACTTAGTAGCACCAATATGAGGAGTATGAATAATAAATTCATCGGTGGCTTTATCAAAAGTGGCAGTGGTTTCTAACCCAGCCACATTGGACCCGTGACACATTTCAGTCATGGCAAAACATCCATAAATCCCCTTTAAAGTATTGGTTTCTTTAGTAATAGACCAATATTTCAATTGTTCAGCAGTCCCATTACCTCTGATACAACTAAGGAACAACCCCAAGTTGACCCCAATTCTCACACTTAAATGAGGATCGAAAACAGAGACTAACAGGTTTCTTCTGTTGTAAACTTCCCATGTGTCATTCTCCAAGTATTGGGCGTATCTAGCGATTTTTTGGGCGGTTTTATGACGATGTTCTGGTTTGGAAGAGTCGTAGAATTCGGGACTTGCACGAAGAACTGGGTCTCTTTCCAACTCTTGTAAAAGCTGCTTGTTTAATTCACTGGCTTCTTTACTTCCCTCTAAGAAATAATTCATAAGAACCGGGTCCCATTTTTTGTTTTGAGATCTTTCGGTCTGAATCAAGTCCCTTGGATTAGGAGGGGTTAACGTATCGATGGTATTAGAAACTCCAGCAGGCATAATTATGTACAAAGAGATGAATAATTGCGAGTCAAATCTGGGGAAATTAAGGAGTATTTATATTTTTAATGGAACCCCCCCCCCACAAAAACTTTGTACCGAGGCCATATTCACATGGAGGCGCGCAGTGGGCTGACAAACTGATCGTACGGCGGCTCCGACGGTTAATGCTAGTGCCAGAGAGAGGAGATCGGGAACAAAAAGTGAGAAGCACACGACTTTGGTGTTAGTGGCAGAGAGCTAACACACGGTTAGAGAGATAATTGGAGGTAGTTAGATAATTAGAGATACTTGAAGATAGTTAGAGATAGTTAGAGATAGTTGGAGTAGTTTGGAAATTAAAGCAGGGTCAACTACAGATCCAGCAGAACTGGATGACTCTGCACATCTTCTTTCTAGTATTGTAACCATTCATCAGTCCTATATTAACTATGTACATTATAATTGCGGAACTAACATTTCCATTAAAGGCGATTGGATAAACACAACCCCGGCAGCAAATAAAGCGGTGTTAACCACCACAGGGTATACCGGTAAGTTTTTGAATGTTTGTAAGTAAGATTCTTCTTTTTGTTCTCTTCCAGACATGATTGATAAAGAAAGGATGAAAGATGATGAAAATTTTTACGCACTTTGCTAAGAATTGGTGTAGACCGAATGAGTTCGCACCAAATGGCACCAGATGGTGCTGGACGGTACTAAATGTCGGTAACCTCGCACTAATTGTTACGAGGCTGTCACTTTTCTCACTTTTCTCTCTTCTCTCTTCCTCTTCTCACACACGCTTCACTCTTAATGCAATACTCTATCGCTGGTAAACAACTAAAGTTGAACTCTGCTGCTGACGTTCAGTTCCTTGTGGATGATTTGAAGAGCAAATCAGATGTCACAAAAATCGATTTGTCAGGAAACACCATCGGAATCGAGTCTGCCAAAGCCATTAGCGAGATTTTACCCAAATTCAAACACAGTTTAACCGACATTAATTTAAGTGATATCTTCACCGGGAGATTGAACACCGAAGTTCCTCAATGCTTGAACTATTTATTACCTACATTATTGGAATTCCCTCATTTAAGTACCATAAACTTAAGTGACAATGCTTTGGGATTACAAACCATCGAGCCTATTGAAAACTATTTGGCTAAGGCTGTAACTTTAGATCACTTGATCTTGTCTAACAATGGAATGGGGCCATTTTCCGGTGAAAGAATTGGTAAAGCTTTGTACAAGTTGTCTAAATTGAAGCAAATTCAAAACAAGCCTAGTTTGAAATCATTTGTATGTGGGAGAAATCGGTTAGAGAATGGATCCATGAAATACTTAACGTTGGGGTTAGTCCATCATAAGGACTTGGAAACGTTACAGTTATACCAGAATGGTATAAGACCAAAGGGAATTGCCATTTTAATCAATGGATTAAAAGATAACAAAAACTTGAAACTTTTGGATTTACAAGATAATACCTTGACGTTTAAGGGATCAAATGCCATTGGAGAAAATTTGTCCAATTGGAGCCAATTAGAAGAGTTAAATTTGAATGATTGTTTAGTAAAATCTAAGGGTTTGATCAAAATAGTCGGCGCATTAACTGATACAAGAGTCAAGGTGTTGAAGTTACAATATAATGAATTGAACAAGAAAAGTTTGACTGAATTGTATAATGCCATTAAGGAAGACAAATTAAAGTTGACCAAGTTGGAAATCAACGGAAATATGTTGGATGATGACGATGAGTTGATTGAACAATTCCAGGAACTCTTTGAAGATGACGACAAAGAGATTGATGAATTGGATGAAATGGAAGGAGAAGAAAGTGACGAAGAGGAGGAGGAGGAGGAAGAAGAAGACGAAGAAGAAGGTGGGGACGAAGTGATAGATTTCAGCGCATTGGCCAAGAAGGAAGATGAAAAGGCTGTGGACGATATTGCGGGCGAATTAGAAAAGACTCATATTAAGTAGAGACTTGTAGTAACAGAATATATAGTAGTGAGAAACACACAGTAGTCGAACGGGATATAGGTTATATAGAGCTCTAAGAAAATACTTATCGGGCTATAGGCTGTATGGAGCACTAAACCCTAATGTACAAACAACATACTAATCGAGCTATCATACCAATTCATACATTATCATACTAAATCGAGCTATATCACACCAATTCAAACACTGATCATAAACACCTTAAATCGCGACTGTCGCGTTTTGAATCAAATTAAATTGTATGTCGTTATAGATCATCTTTATGCTTCTGTATCTCTCAGACTATCGTCCTTGATTGATTTTTGATATGTCCAGCATCGACAAACTATCTATTCAAGGTATACGATCATTCAGCCCTGAAAAGTCGGAAACAATTGCCTTTGGAAGTCCTCTTACACTTATCTGTGGCCAGAATGGATGCGGTAAGACTACCATTATCGAGTGCTTGAAATATGCCACCACAGGGATGCTACCACCCAATTCCAAGGGAGGAGCGTTTATAAACGATCCTAACATCAGTAAGAAGTCACTAATCAATGGTCAAATCAAACTCTCCATAGTTAGCTGTGACAATCAGAGGATGATCATCACCCGGTCAATGCAGCTAATGAAAAGAGGCAAAGATAAAACCACGTTTAAAACCTTGGAAAATCAGTTGTCAAAGTATAACAAAAAGGAAAAGATAGATATGCTTAGTAAGAATAGTGACCTTGACAATGAGTTGCCTCATATATTGGGGATTTCCAAGGCGATTTTAGACTATGTGATTTTCTGTCACCAGGACGAAAGTCTTTGGCCCTTGAGTGAACCAAGTCAATTGAAGAAGAAATTCGACGACATATTTCAGGCTTCCAAGTTCACAAAGGTTTTGGATAATCTTAAGCTGGTGAATAAGGATATGTCTGTGGAAATCAAATTGTTGGAGAAGTCGGTAGAGCACTTAAAAATTGACAAGACCAGATCCAATAAGATTCTTAAGAACCTAGAAGAGTTGAAGGGGAAAATTGATAGTTTAAACGACGAAATAGGCAATTTGACTCTTAAAATCAATGATCATGAACAAGATTTGGAGGCACTATATAATTCCAACCAAGATTTCCAGAAGATTCTAAGCCAATACGATCAGTTGAAATTTACAGAGAAGTCCTTGACTCAACAAATAGAAAGGTTGGAACAGTCAATAGATATTTTACCTGATGATTTGGACCAATTGAACGAAAAATTGAATAATTTCAGTAAAGTTTTGTCTGAGTACAATGACAACATCAAGGAATTACTGAAGGAAAATGACCGTTTGAATGATATGATCCAAAGCAAACGGGCCAAGCTAAGCGAATTGAATAAGGTCCAGGGTGGTTTATCTGTGAAACAAAGTCAATATGAAGAGCATGTGAAACAGCTAGGTAAATTAACTGATTCTGCTGACAGCCACAAGTTTAAAAGAGACCTTGAAACATCTATTGAAGCTGCAAATGTAATTTATGAAGATGCAAAATCTGATAATGATAAGCTTAGAAGCGACCACAAAGACAAATTGCTGTCTATCAATGATGCTATTAACAGGAAGGATAATGCTAAAAGCTATAAACTAGATTCAGTAAATGAGTTGAAAACCAAAATAAAGGGATTGGATAGCAAGATCAAGTCTTTAAACTTGGACGAAACGAATTTAAATAATGAAAGAGCTGAGTTATCTGCCTTGAACGAGAAGTATACAAATTCTAAAAATTCAAGATTTATCGATAATTTGACAACAGAGATTCTGGAAAATCTGGATTCTTTAAACAATTTGGAAGTTGAGTTTGAAACTTTGAATAAGCAAATCCAGTCTTACAACAATCAGAATGACTTATTTAATAGGATAAATTATCTAAAGCAGTCTATAACTAGTTTGGAGTCTACTCTAAATTCCAATTTGCAAAAGCTCGGGTCTGCTATATCACAAGATGTGGGTCCAGGTGATTACGAAGAGGCATTTTTAAGTATTCTTGGTAAGCTTGAAAAAGAATACAACGAGGCAAAGGTAGCTTACGATAAAGCTGTGTCTGACGACAAATCAATGAGTACTTCAATTGACTTAAATTCCAAACAATTGAACAACTTGAATACGGAATTATCATTGTGTGAAGCAAGAATATTGAAAGTTTTAACCAAGGAAGAAATTAAAGATTATAGCAAGATTTTAGGAGAGTTAGAACTGGATTACCAAGATACTTTAGAGTCTTTGAAGACTTTTGAAATATCTAAGCAATTTAAGATTCGAGCCATTGAGATTGGTAAGAAGGATCATAACTGTACGTTATGCCAAAGACTGTTCAACGATAAAGAATTGACTGGCTTTGTTAGCCTATTGCAAGACGATGTTGATAATATGAGCATAGATCAGCTCAACACAGAGCTAGAAGAAGCAAAGCGTGACTATGAGTTAATGAAATCAATTAACTCGGATATTTATAAGTATAATTCATTAACGACAGAAATTAAAGATACACAGAGCAAATTGCAAGATTTAGAAAAGAAGTATTCTACTTCCAAATCCGACTTCAATCAAGCATGTGAAGGTTTCCCTTTAAAACAGAATCAGTTGAATGAATTGAATAACCTGAAATACTTACTCGATGAAATCAGAAATTGCCAAAGACAGATCGAAACTACCAATAACAAAGTGAACTCTTTAACTATGGAATTGGATGATTTTGATATCGATAAGAGCTTATCAGTCGACGAGTTGAATAAATCACAATCTGATAAATTACTAGAGATTAAGAATTTAAGAATCAAGATTAACAATAGTAAAGATTCAAAGGTGAAAAAGGAGAAAGAACTAGACAAATTATCACATTCTATTAAGGATAAAGAGATACTAATCAAGAATTTAGAAACAGACTTGAATGATTATAAGAACTACCAGAGTTTGATTGCTGAATATCGTGAATCAATCTCAGTAATGACAGGCGAAGTAGAAGCTCTCGATAAAGAATTACAGGAATTATTGCTTCAGAAACAGTCGCAAATTAAGGAGATGGATGAGTTATTCGAACAAATCCTGGAAGAAGAGAATAATAAACTCTCCGAATTGAACAACCTAAAATCCCAATTATCAACTGTTGCCTCGTTAATATCTTCGATTGACACTTTTGAGAGCACAGAGAAGCAACTAATCGAAGAGAATACTCAGCAAATCGGAGTTTTAAATAAGGAAATGTCTGAAATTACCGGCGAAGTTACGAAAAATTCCTCCCAGTTAAAACACTTTGAGACCAAAGTTCATGAGTCCTCTAATTTGAAATCGGGAATAAGAGATAATATCGATTATAAAAATTTACAAATGGAGCTTTCCACAGTCCAAGCTCAGAGGAGTGAAATCGACATTAAACAAGCGGAATATAACCGTGACAAATATCAACAAGATTCCAAGACACTTCGGGCTCTCATTTCAGACTTAAACGCAGAAAATTCGTCCAAGATCGGTCAGGTAAAACAGATAAATGAGCAGATCAAGTCGTTGCAGAAGGAGTTAAACGAAGAATATAAGGATATTGATGATAACTACTACGAAAAGTGGATAGAATTACAAACGAATTTATTGATATCCAACGATTTAGTGACATATTCTAAATCTGTGGATAGAGCCATTATGGAATTCCATAGTATAAAAATGAAAGAAATCAACAAAATTCTACGCGAATTATGGGTTGCAACCTATAAAGGTACAGATATCGACTATATCGCTATTAAATCAGATAGTAATGACCAGCCAAAGACCACCACAAACAGATCCTATAACTATCGAGTAGTTATGTATAAGTTTGGAACTGAACTAGATATGAGAGGTAGATGTTCGGCTGGACAAAAAGTTTTAACGAGTATCTTAATCAGATTAGCTCTAGCGGAGTGTTTTGGATCCAACTGTGGAATTATTGCCTTAGATGAACCGACTACTAATTTAGATCTGGAGAACACGGAATCCTTAGCGGAGTCGTTAAACAAAATCATTGAATTCAGAAAAGATCAAAAGAACTTTCAATTAATAGTAATTACTCATGATGAGAAATTTTTGAGCCTTATTAATGGTGACAGCTTTACCGACTCATTCTTTAAGGTGGAACGAGACGAGAACCAGTATTCTGTGATCAAGAACTTACCTATTTATTATATTCAAGATGAATAGATTTTATCTAAGGTTTGATCTTTTTCTATCCAGTCTTTCTCCAACCACTTTTCTAATTTGGGTCTATTATGGGAGATTCTTGTTAAGTTTTTGAACTTGACCTCGATATTGATGACTATCCTTTCGTTGGCACTAAATATCTCCAATAAATTGGGAGAGAAAAAGTGCTTTTCAGACGATTCATCAATCTTATAGTATGAGATAGTCAAATCGTACAATTTGTTGAATTTGTAGTTATCCGAAGATTTTATAGCAGATATCACGTTAAAGAGCCCCGAGAATCGAGGGTATAATAAATGATTAAACACAGGGAGATAAAACTTCTCGCTCTGGAATTTTTGTAATTGACAAGACTCGGCAGTAAATATATTCACCTCGGGAAACAACACCAACCATTCAGTCTTTTTACTCAAGAATAGTTTGTTGAAAAAGGTTTCTGATAATTGAGAATCCAACTCCCAGTTCTCATCATTCTTAGCCAAATTGCATAGGATCCTAATAGTAGGCAATCTCCAAACAAGGAACCAAGTAAAGAAGTTGACCAAGGGAACTTCCAAATCATTATTGACGAAATAAGAATACCGCGCCAAATAGTTAATGGCAATATGGTCCACCAAAGATTGATGGTTACTTATAAATATAGCTGATTCACTAGTGATGGTATCACCGGAGATATTGAAACTCACGTTATTAGCATTCAAAAAATATATACACATGTCCCAGAACAAGATACACAACTTTCGTTTTACGTTTACAGAAGCATCTGGGAAGGAATATTTTAAGAAAGAGGCTGCAACCGATATAATCTGATAACATACTAATGCAAAGATTAACCAAGACCATATCACTAACCCGCAAAGCTTATGAATTGTACTTATGACTGTAGGATCTTTCTGTGGCAAGATACCCAAATGTCGAATAAGTTCCATCCTTTAAATATATAAACTGTTTGCAACTAGTTTACAACCACAAACCAACTTTTTCGCAGCCATTTCTATATCCTCCGCACTGATTTTGGCGATGCTCATCGCAAAATATTTTCCTACTACAAGATGTCTCGTTTAATAGTTAAAGGATTACCCAAGTATTTGTCGGAAGATAAATTGAAACAACACTTCAGCAAGCATGGAGATGTCACAGATGTTAAGTTAATGACCAAAAGAAATGGGGAATCCCGGAGGTTTGCGTTTATTGGATACAAGTCACAAGCGGAAGCTGATAGCGCAGTGAACTATTTCAATAAGTCGTTTATTGATACTGCAAGGATAGACGTGGAGGTGGCAAAGACGTTTTCCGACCCTTCGGTCCCCATGTCGATGAAGGAGCAAAGAAAATTGAATTTGGATCGGTTGAGAGAGAAGGAAGAACGTTTATTGCAACAAGAACAGCAGCAAAGAGACTTTAAAAAGCAAAAGGTTAAGTCTAGTATTGACCAAGAGATTGAAAATAATCCTAAGTTAAAGGAGTTTTTAGAAGTCACCAAGTCCTCAGGGGCGTCGAAATCGTGGGCCAATGATGATTTGGCTGACGGAACTGGAGCTCCATCTTCTAAGGCTTTGGAAGAAGCATTGGCTAAACAAGACCAACAAGTGAGACCAGAAGGTGGTATAACCTCAGAAGATACAGTGCAGCTGAAAGAAGCAGCTAGCGATGATGAATATGAAGATTTCAATGCTCACCTTGAAAAAGGTGAAGACGAAGATGAAGAGCAAATGATACCTTTGAAGGACATTAATGAAAATATCAACGACGATGAAGAGGAAAAGATGATCCCATTATCAGGCGACGATGATCAAAATAATGAAATTTCCAAAGATGAAGGGGTTTCAGATCTCGAATGGCTTCAACAAAGAAGAACTCGTATGATTGAAAACGAACAGAGATTAAAGGAAATTGAACGTGAGAAAAAGCTGGCTAAAAAAGAGGCTCCTACAAAGATAAAAGAACCCTTTCCACAAAAATCACGGGCTGAACAAGAAGAAGAAAGAGAGGAAGCAGCAAGAAGGGAAACCATCGAGAAAATCAACGAAACTGGAAGACTATTTATAAGAAATATTTTATATACCTCGACAGAAGAAGATTTCAAAGAATTGTTTGCTCAATATGGTGAGCTTCAAGAGGTTCATATTGCTATAGACACAAGAACAGGAAAGTCCAAAGGATTTGTATACATACAGTTTGTAAATCCCGATAACGCTGTCATTGCGTATCAGGATTTGGACAAACAAATCTTCCAAGGAAGATTATTGCATATTTTACCAGCAGATAAGAAGAAGGATCATCGTTTGGATGAATTTGACTTGAAGAATTTGCCGTTGAAGAAACAAAGAGAATTAAAGAAGAAAGCCCAAGCTGCTAAATCTCAATTCAGTTGGAATTCGTTATATATGAACCAAGACGCTGTGTTGGAGTCTGTGGCCAATAATATGGGACTTTCCAAATCTCAATTAATTGATGTTCAAAGTTCAGACTCTGCCGTTAAACAAGCATTGGCAGAAGCTCATGTTATTGGTGATACCAGGAAATATTTCGAAGAGAAAGGAGTTGACTTGACCAGTTTCGAAAAACGAGAAAAAGACGATAAAGTAATTTTGGTAAAGAACTTTTCGTTCGGAACAACCCTTTCAGAGATCGGAGAAATGTTTGGCCAATACGGGGAAATCAAAAGACTTTTAATGCCACCAGCAGGGACCATAGCTATTGTGGAGTTTAGAGATTTACCAAGTGCCAGAGCCGCATTCACCAAGTTAGCATATAAAAGATTCAAGAAAAGCATTTTGTATTTGGAGAAAGGACCGAAGGATTTATTCACTCGTGATTCTGTAGCAGGCGAAAGTTTTGCTGTTCTTACTAAGGAATCTAACGCCGTAGAAGCCAAGCTCACTGCTAATGATATCATGGAATCAACTAAGAAAGACGACGAGGACTCTGGCGATGTGGAGGAGACTGATGACATTGAGGGACCTACAGTTTCAGTGTTTGTTAAGAATTTAAATTTCTCCACTACTTCTAAACAATTGTCAGATGCTTTCAAAGCCCTACCAGGGTTTGCAGTTGCTACCGTGAAGACCAAGCCAGATCCAAAGAATTCCGGCTCAACCTTAAGTATGGGATTTGGATTTGTGGAATTCAGATCTAAAGAAGATGCTGACAAGGCCATATCATTAATGGATGGTCATGTCCTTGATGGTCATAAACTACAATTGAAATTGTCCAACAGACAATCGGGAACCACCAAACCCCAAACCAAAGGGAAGAAATCCACCAAAATCATTATCAAGAACTTACCATTCGAAGCTACCAGAAAAGATATTGTGGAATTATTGGGAGCTTTTGGGCAAATCAAGTCTGCTAGAGTTCCTAAGAAATTCGACAAATCTGCCAGAGGGTTTGCCTTCGTGGAATTCAATTCCATTAAAGACAGTGAAAGTGCCATGAATCAATTGGAAGGTGTACATTTACTTGGTAGAAGATTAGTGATGAATTATGCCGAAAAGGATGCAGAAGATGCAGAAGCAGAAATAGAGAAAATGACAGATAAAGTGAGACAACAATATGCCACTCAACAGCTAGCAGCTCAAAGGCTAGCGGGCCGGGGAAAGAATGCTTTTGAAGAAGAAATCGACTCGTTTGATCAAATCTAGTATAGTAATGAAGAATATGTGAATGAATTCCAAATCTAGAATTGGAAACATAGAGTATACGTGCTGCAAAGTGTCATGTGAAAATAGATCAATAAACAGACTATACACTGTAAATCAATGTAGTATAACTCATCTAGCCATGAGCCTATAATCTTTTGCAACCATTGCAACCGAGTGAAATGAGAGTCGCACACCCGCGACTATAAAACCAACCCCATTTTCCATGATTGTAAAATCGCCACAACTATGCAAATATTCAAGTCTCTTGGGCTTATCAAGAACTTAAGACGTGATGCTTACCGTCAGGTGTATTACAATGTCACCAGAAAGGCAGAAACAACCCCTTTGAATAGTTTTCATAGCTCCAATATGGAGATTTTACAGTCTTCTTTGAATCCTTTTGCAAAGAGCCGCAGGGGCCATTTGCACTTTAAACAGCCATTTCAGCAATATGAACACCAAAATCGGTACCCTAGGGGATTCAAATTCGGTCTCCCGTTGTTTTCCCGAGGATTTTCCATGAGACGTAGCCAGACATGGAAGAACTATAATAAATACTATGGTAACTCGAACTGGAATAGATTAAAGAGTCCCGCTTTATTCACAGCAGCATTTTGCGTAGGAACGACTCTCCTGGTTCCTTACTTGTTTGATTACACGCCGTTGGGATTCTTCAAGAAGAGGCCCCAATTATTGATCTTCACCATTATAGCAGTTAACGGTATTGGATATTTAATGTGGATGTCTCCACACTTCATAAAGTATTTAACTCGGTATGGATTGTTGGTAAAAGACAACGTATATTCCAACTGGTCATTATTAGGAGCTGCATTCTCTCATCAGAGCTTTATGCATATATTTGTTAATATGTTTGTGTTACAATCGTTCGGGAGCACTTTATGTGCTATGTTGGGAGCGTCTAATTTTCTCGTGATGTATTTGAATTCTGCGGTGATTGCATCTTTTGTTTCAATAGTCATACCCACGATTACCAGAACATCCTTGGCAGTAGGGTCTTTAGGTGCGTCTGGTGCTATATTTAGTGTTGTGGGGGCGTTCTCATATCTAATTCCTAAAGCTCCTATAGCGTTATTTTTCGTGCCAATTCCTGGAGGAGCATGGCTTGCGTTTTTGGGATCAGTAGCTTACAATGTGGCAGGACTCTTCTTTAGATGGGGTGCACATGATTACGCTGCCCATTTAGGAGGATCCATGGCTGGGGTTGCTTATGGATGGTATTATACCAAAAAGATTAGAGAAAGAAGAAGACTGGTGAGGTTTTATTAAGATATTTATATATTGTAAATAGCGTGTATATATGACTCGTAACTGTACAATCTATGCAAAAGAAACCTTTTTCTTTGGTGGTTCGTCATTATCATCAACTTTCTTGGAGAATCGGGCATTCTTTCTTCTGTTTGCCCTGGCAACTGCAGCTTTATTCCTTAATTCGTCCTTTTTAGATTCCAATTTATTTTGTTTAGCCTCTTCTTTTCTTTCAATCTCCTTCCGCTTCAACTCCCGGATTTCTTCCAATCTTCTAGATTTTTCCAACTTACTTTCATTCTGTTGATCGTATTTATCGTTTATGGATTTAACTAGCAAGTTCATAGTTAAAGAATCTTTATCATCGACGAATTTCTTTCCTTTCTTCCCTTTTTTAACCTTAACCCCGGGATTAATGGCCCGGTTTAAAGTGGGCACTTGTAATTGCTTTTCGTTGTATTCCTTCCCATTGTGAGCACCATATAGTCTTATTTTAGCTTGTTGCTTCTTAACGGCTGATTTGGATAATTTCTTCTGGGTAGATTTAGGAGTTAATTTCGGTTGGCTCTCTAAGAGATTCCGAGCCAAAGAGTCGGAAGTAACCTCTGACTCCACTTCTCTTGTTTTGTTTTGAGTTCCTGCTCTTTTAGCAGTCTTTGATTGTCTTTTAGCCATTATGGTGGAGAAAGATTTGGTCGATGGGATGAGATGCGATGAGATGCGATAATGGTCGGGCGCACGACTGTGGTTTCCATAGACTTGAGTCTATAATGAAGGACACCTACAATAGGAGCGGAAACTTGTGTCGAATTGTATAAAGAGCTAAGTAATGGGTTACCAGTTAGTTACACACCAACACCTGTTACTAGAGCCAAAAAAATCGCAATAAATAGAAGAAATCGTGTCTACAAGGTGTGTACCAATCTCACGGGCAGATCCGCGTCGTGTCTTCCTCACTGATAAGAATATATAAAATAGCAGCTTCCCATTTGTTTAAATTGTCTTCAGCCATGAAAGAAGATTACGATGTTGCCAGTCAGGCCGATGGGGTCCGGTTCAATTGGAATGTATTCCCATCTACAAGACTCGAGGCCAGCCAGCTTCAGACTCCCGTCGGATGTCTTTATTCACCACTCCATAAAAGAGATTCTTGGTTAATGCCAATTCCCCTAATAAACCGTTCCCAATTCCCTGAGAGCTGTGGAGCTTGTCAAAACTATATAAACCCTTTTGTCAAGATTGACAGAGCCAATAAGATGTGGCATTGCACCTTTTGTTCCGAAAAGAACTTTCTTGCCGACGGGTTTAAGATCCCCGATGTTCACAGCCATGTTAATGAGTGGCCGGAAGAATTAAGACCCACGTCCTCTACGGTAGAGTATGTGTTGCCAAATGAAGTGGGGGATGTTAGTGGAAACTATGGTATGAACTACGTGTTTGTTTTGGACACGTATCAGCATGTGGACGAGGTTAAGCTGGAGGATTCTTCTTTCAAGACTTTAAGGAAAAGGATCTGTAAAGTCATAGAAAACTTGCCTGACGGTGTTCAAATAGGATTGGTTACGTTTGATGAACACGTGAAGTTCCATAATTGGCGTGAATCCGAAGAGAAGGTCATTACAAGTCTGGATATTTTCCCTGTTGATAAAGGAGCCAACCCCACGTCTCGGGCTCAAAAAACTCCGTTATTTGGGAACAAACATGATCTTGTGTTTAAGAAGCTAGAGCTTGATAGGTACCTCGGATCAGATAGGACTTCCAGCTCCTTAAAGGGCTATTTTTCAGAGCTTAACCTTGAAAACAGAGCGGATATCATTAAGTATATAAGCGGAATACCGCCTAAATTGACCAATTCCTTTAAACCTCCCAGATCTACAGGATTAGCAGCTTATTTGGTTTCCAGGGTTTTAAACGAGGCTTCTTACAAAGGGTTTTTTGCCAAAGTGTTGATGTTTTTGAGTGGTCCAGGTACTAATTACCCTGGAAATGTTATTGATCTAGCCCGGGAGACGAACCTTAGGACCCACAAAGACATAGCCAACTTTGAAGCAGTGCTGTTTTTACTGGCTCTGAAGTTTTACAAGACCTTGGCATTGATTACCAGTGGACTTCCTCCAGAAACCGCTCATACAATAATATCCTCTACTTCCAAGAAGGAGACAGACTTTCCGGTTGATCCTACTGCACCACGGTGGTCGTTTGATTTGTTCACGGGGTCTTTAGACCAGGTGGGAATCTATGAGATGAAATCCTTAGCTCTGCAAACAATGGGAGATATTTATCTTTATGATTCTTTCACGAATCCCCAGTTTGAACGACAATTGGACCGGTTATTCGAGACTCAGAACTCAAAGTATAACTCCAGCTTGACAGTCAAAACGTCCCAGGAATTGAAAATATCCAGAATGATAGGTCATGGCCACTCATTGCCTTCTTCCTATCAAGCAGAGAAGTTCCATGACTTGCACCATGAGAAGATATCGGATCACTTATCTCAGTATGATTCCAGCTCCAAGAAGACAAATTTCACCAATTCATGGAGCTTCAATTTGCTAGAGCCTAAGGATACGTTGGCAGTGTTTTTCGAGCCAGTTTTAGCCAGTTCATCCAGCTCCTTGGATACAGAAGGTACAAAGGAAATGTATATCCAATTCCAATTGAAATACTGGGACCCAGAGATGAAGTGCTGGAAGTTAAGAGTGACGAATGTTTGTAAGAAAACAACCTTAGCGTATTTAGTGGCGAATAAGGTAAAGATGTCTGATGGATCTTATAAATTGATTAATAGCAAAAGCTCCATAATCAAACAGAAGGAGCTCTTTTCCAGTTTCGATCAACACGCATTTATTACCCTACTTACACGATTATTGTTGGATAAGATTGATACGACGTTGGGGTACGAACAATTTGATAACATCATTAAAGACTTTGACCAGTGTTTGATCAAATTGCTATTTTATTTTGGGGGCTTATCACTCAAGACCACTACAACGTCAAACCCGTACTATTCCAGTTTATTGGATAAGTTAGCAGAAAGTTATCAAATCAATGAGAACTTCAAAGAACTTCCAGAATTGGGTTACAACCTACGGAAGAATCCTCAATTAATCAAGATCTTCAATTCCCTGCCAGACGAGACAGCATTTTACCATCATTGGTTTATGAGAATGAACTGTGAGCAGTCTATCACTGTGATAAAACCTAAGCTTTTCGAACTCAAGCCGGACTCCGACGATATTCACCATTTACCTTTAGATGCACAAGCAGTTTTAAAGGTTCCGCCTGAGTCGTTTGTTATCATGGACTCTGTATTCAATTCCATCGTCTATACAAACAGTGGGGAGTTGAAGCTCCACCACTCCAACAATAAACACCTTCTCGAAGAAGAAGAGTTAAAAAGGCCGTTGAAATGTGTGACGGAGCCCATGAAACTGTTGGTGTCTAATATTGTTATCACCCAAAAAGGACACTCCCAGGCACGATATTTGTTTGCCAGGTTAGACACTAAGTCAGATGATTTGGACCAAAGGTTTAACGAGTTACACTTGGGGCAGAAGAAAGGGATGTTTGACTTTTTAAAGCCTAAAAAGAAGAAGAATTTGTTAGCAGACGATACTACGATCGATAGCTATTACGGAGGGTTGATGGAGTCTGTAAAAGAGTACAGGGCCATGGATGATTATTGAAGCTGAGATGTTATTGGGAGATTATGATATTCACAAGTATAAACTCAATGAACTCTTTTTATGGCTACAATCAACTTATTGTCTTTACAAAACTCGTGACCGTCTCAATCAAATCTTCAACTGCTTCAGGATCGTCTACAGTATGTGAAGCCTTCTTTAACACCTTACTTTTGTCACTCCAATATGGCCCTACAAACTTGGCCCATCTGCCAATTAAAGCTTGTCTATCCACAAAAGATGGAACATACTCGTCAGCTTCCCCATACAAACACAATAAGGGTTTCTCTATCTTCCCAAAAGTCGAGGCCAATTGTTCATCTGTTAAGTAAGTGGAGAAATAGTCATCATCACCGTTTTTCAGATATAGCGAATAGAACCTATAAGCGTTGATTGGATAGCCGAAAGATATTTTGGTGAACTTGAGCGGCAACAGCTCCTTAAGTAGTCCTTTAGAAATGTATTTATCGTAACATTCTTGCACTAGCTCATCAAGATGGCTCTCTCCAACCTCAGCAGCTAACCCTTCTCTATCTGACACAGGAGCTTGTAAGATGGCTCCATCGATATCTTGGGAGGACTGGAAGTCCGCCTGGTACCGAAACTGACTTAAATACCTCAAAGTGTCCTGACAACCAGTAGAATGGCCCATTAAAACCACCTTTTCACGATTACCTCCAGCGGGAGACCTTAAGTATGAGATAATGTTAGCGATCTCAGCATTGTCTGATTTCAAAGAGGCGTGACCCCAGCCCATATAAGACGATGTCAATAACCCTTGAACTAACACCCAATCGCCCTCCCAACTCGAAATGGCTGCTGCTAATTTTGATAAATAATGGACTGTCATTAGTCCATCAGTCAACCCACCAATGAAAACTACCACATTGGGGGCCACGTGCCCGGGCTTATTGAATTCGAAGGCGGTCTTTTTAGGAGCATACTCGTGAACGGTTCCTGATTGACCCATTCTTTACACGATAACTCTGGGTTATATTTACTTCTATAAGCGTACAAACTAGTTGTAATAGTAGTGAGCTTGAACAGTCGCACTTCTTATCGCGAGAAGTCGTGCACGACTCATATAGCTGATAGTGAGCTTGAGCTTCGACAAGGCGCGATAACAGTTCACATTTCACAATCCACACTAGAGATTTCTATATACCAACCCAGGTATCTCAGTCACCACAACACGTCTCGGCTCTAGAACCAGATAATCATATAGATCTGATCATCCCAGCCAAACTGATACATTAAATTCACCCGTCGCGTCCCGTGAACTGCAACGCATGACAACATTACACGGAACCCATGATTCGTTCCTTCAATGGGATCCCGCCCAAGTTTCAAGTTATATAAACTCTGTTGTGGAAGATGACGTGAAAGTGGGTCACATGTTCCTTGATAACAACGTGGAAGGGTCACTTTTGCCGTTTATAACCACGGAACACTTGAAGGAGCTCGGAATCACCAAGCTAAGCACAAGGCTTTTTATAAAGAGAAAGATCTCTGAATTGATGGCCCATCATTATGAGAAAGCCCCACCCAAATCGTTCAATGATCCAGAATATCGATTAAACAACATCAATATTAATAATAACTTCATTAACTTTGAGAGTTTGACGGTATCTACGGTATTAATGAAAGAAATGATTAAACAGTTATCAGTTACAGTGCAACAACACCAATCGCTGATGTCGTCACCTATAACGGATCAGCAGACTTTGGACATTAAGAGGCTCCACGACAACTTTAACCGGTTGAAAAGCGACTTGATTCCAGTTATACGATTGCTTAAGGATTCCAAACCGTTACCAACGCCAACGCTAGATCCTGGCCACGGCTCGAGTTTAAACGTGGATTCTCCGACATATTCAATCTCCAGTAACCATTCTACTAATAGCAATACGTTGATAGATACTTTACAAGACGCGGGGTTGATGGGACAGTCTGGATCGAACCGGAACTCTAATCCGTTACCAAGTCCTACACAGTCTAACCGATTTTCTTCTGGGTCTATACTTTCTTTGGGAACGGGGAAAATGATATCGCAGAATGCTCCTTCTAGTGGAGGTGGCGGATCTGGAAGTGGAAGTGGAGGTGGAGGTAGTGAAACAGCAAAGAGTTCTAGACCTAGATTGGTAGAGAGTAAATCTACCAGTTCCGCTGCTTCTTACTCCACTGCCACCAGCAAACCGTTTAGAAAGCATTCTTCACTGACCAGTTCCGAAACTAATGCAGATGGACCGGTGCAATCATCAGCAACTTCCACCACGTCTACTATTGGAGCCTCCACTACAGCGGCCAGTACTATCAATACTTCTAATGAACCGCTAAAACAATTACGAGCATCTTCTGAAGATTCGTGTCTTAAGATCTTACAACAAGCCATGAAAAGACATCATATTCCTCGGAACGACTGGTCTAAATACGTGTTGGTAATTTGTTATGGAGATAAAGAACGGATCTTGAAGTTGGCTGAGAAACCGGTGCCAATATTTAAAGAGTTACAAGAGTTGGGCAAGCACCCCGCCATAATGTTACGGCAGTTGGCTGATACCATTGAGCAGAATAAAGATATTAATGAGTTGTACGAAGATTCCCGGATTGGTGACGATATTCCTGGTGGCACCTTATAATGGTAGACAGGTTCCAGGGTTACCGTCTTCTGTGGGCCGGAGCACGTGACGCGTGACTGCGAAAAACCTACCCTCGCGCAGTTTTGTGTCATTTTTCATCGTTCGCACTTAACACCAATGAGACTGAAAAAAAATTTTATTCTTATTAGATATATTCTAGACAACTACAATGCCACCAAAATTCGATCCTACTGAAGTTAAGTTCCTTTATTTGAGAGCTGTTGGAGGAGAAGTGGGTGCTTCATCTGCTTTAGCTCCAAAGATCGGGCCATTAGGGTTATCACCAAAGAAAGTTGGGGAAGATATCGCTAAAGCCACTAAACAATTCAAAGGGATTAAGGTTACCGTTCAGTTAAGAATTCAAAATAGACAAGCTACTGCTTCCGTGGTACCATCTGCCTCATCCTTAGTGATCACTGCCTTAAAAGAACCACCAAGAGACAGAAAGAAGGAAAAGAACGTCAAACACTCTGGTAATATCCCATTAGAAGAAATGTATGAAATTGCTAGACAAATGAAAGATAAATCATTTGGTAAGACTTTAGCTTCTGTGACCAAAGAAGTTTTAGGAACTGCTCAATCTGTAGGTTGTCGTGTTGAAGGGAAGAACCCTCATGATATCATTGATGCTATCAATGCTGGTGAAATTGATGTCCCAGAAAACTAAATAATACATAACGAGATTGCTCTAGCTTATAAATATAAATAATATTGATTAGTGTTGGATGATGTATTGAATGTTTGCCGACACTCTGGTGCCAAGTCACACAATATGTGTGGAATGTATTTGGTTCCTATTTTGGTGCAAACTAGATTGATAGCTAACTACTCACCGTTGTATTCTTTCTTTGAATATGACAGGTCCATTTCACTAGCTTACATTCTCTAACTCTTGTAACTTGTAAAAACTGTAGTTGTAGCTTTGCAGCTGTCTTACAGAGACTGTACTCTTTCAGAGTCTGGTCAAGCTCAGTAAGAACGTTGTGACAGATTTCTTGAAACTTGGTTTATCAACGTCACCAGAGAAAACATGCCTTAAAAGTTTAACTCTTTTCTTTAGAGCACATTTATCAAACTCAGCTCAAGATAAGGTAACATTATTAGCTCTGTAGGATCTCGTACGAGCTGAAGAGGGGTTATATTCACACATTTTCAGGTGATTCTTCAAAAAATGGGAAGACTTGTTTGAAGGAAGCTTAGAAGCACAAGTAGAATTCAAATGTATGGAGTAAACTCCAGGGGAGTTCTGTGCATAAAGGTTGCAAAAACTTGAAGAATCGAAACATTATCAACAATTGACCAAGTACACGACCAAATAAAGAAAGATTGAAATGGGCTGGCCCGGCTCAGACGTCCTTGTTTTGAGTGTTTGAGTGTACATTTGATCTATGTTTGCCTGGGCGCTGCTGTGTTCCTGTTGTGTCTGCATTAAACGTTTTTAGTGATACCGGTAATCACCACATTTTAAGACCGTTTTTATCATTTTCTAACAAGGAATACCGGTAAAGTCAAGAGGTTTTTTACGAGGACTTTCGGGCGTTTCGGCGTTTTCTTTTTGTCACTTCAATGCTCAAGTGATGGTGTATTCCGTTAAATCTATTAGGATGTTTTACAGTTATTTGGCTGCAAAACTCGCTTGAATTCTTTCTGGTGGGCGTGCGCGGGGCAATTACATTGGGTGTTGTTAGAATTGGAGAGACGAATGGTCTAGCTAGAGTAGGTAATGGTCGTATGTGAGAGCTATATGTGGAATACTAGTTCTGTCAAGTTTAGTCAGATCACCGTCAATTCTGGTAGTCGACAATTTTGCGGTACGCACAAATTGTTACACAAAATGTTGTGGTTGCAAAAATCAATCTTCGAGTTTAAAGGAAGGAATTAAATTTAAAATTTTGTGGCAAAGCACAGCTCTGCACATGTCCTACACAAGAACTCGATCCTTTAGTTAAAGGTCGGTAATTAGATTTAAGGTTGAGCACATAGTTGAGCACATAGTTGAGCACATAGTTGAGCACATAGTTGAGCGCATAATAGAGCCACGGCTCAGAGAGAGTCATACTGAAGATAGCGCCAAGAGTCATAGTTGAAGAGTTGTTTAACACTCCATGATAATAACAGTTGCTTAAATAGTAATAAATGTAGCACCTTGTAATATTGCTCTATCGTAAGCGTGTGTAACACCCTTACTCCCATTCTCAACAGCAACATCCTCTTCCCCATACTTAACGCGACGCCACTTCGCGGTTTCATGTGCGATCTCCACCATTTCTATTATCAACACCATGTCTGATTCCATTGGTATGTACATCTTGTGGCTCCGTTTAAGCCATTCGATCCCCCAAACCACACTAAATGGTTTCAGTGTACCCTTAAATACTTCTAATCCGGCTTTCCGGACTTCAAACACATTTCCGGCTCCTCTGTACCATTTTTTGTGACTGTTGTTGAAAATACTAACAATATAGATCGGGTGTTTGTCAAAGCTATCACCACCATCAGAGCCTTATCGTCTCGCTCTAACTATGGAACCTTACCCAGACCCCCTGCGGAAAGTAGGGTACGCCTCTATGGGCTTTACAAGCAAGCCACAGAAGGAAACGTGGAAGGAATTATGGCCCGTCCCGTAGGGTTTACCTTAGAAGACGAAGGAGCAAAGAAGAAATGGGACGCTTGGAAAAGAGAAGAAGGATTAAGCAAGACCGAGGCAAAAAGACGGTACATCTCTTATTTAATCGATACCATGAAAGTTTACGCCAGTGGCACCTTAGAAGCCAGAGAATTGTTAAGCGAATTGGAGTATTTATGGGACCAAATCAAAGATTTAGAATTTTCTCCGGAAGAAGAATTGGGCCATGAACTGAATATCCCATTTCCTAATCATTCCCCGCTGGTTTCCCAGGCTGATCAATGGGATCGATTAAGCAGTGCTACACCATTACCATTACCTAGCAATTACTCCAATAGTAACGCTACCCAAAAAAACAATTTGCAGAAGATTTATTCCCATTCCAGGCGGTCTACTATGCTTTCCATCAACGATTATGTACAGCAGCAAAGACAGCAGAATCAGTACAACCAGTCAAACCAACTGCAAAGTCAACAGCTTAGAGGTAACAATACTTCGGCTTCTGTGTACTCTTTACCTAGAGATATTGGCCATGGTGACAAGTTGGCTCATTCTATACAATCATTACCAGTGCATAATTTGTCTGTGAACGCAGGGCACTCTGGGACTGCTGGGGTGAATCCTGGTTCTTTGGAAGAGTTCAAGAACTGGCAAGGGGAGATAAATCTTATTATTAATAAATTATCCCGAGAATTCTTACAGAAGAGAAACCCTAATCGATATGGGTCCCCTAGTGAGTCTGATTATAGTGATTCTAGTATGAATGCTACTGATAGATTTAAACGACAAGTAATACTTCTTTTGAAGCTCACGGGGAAGAACTTGCTTAAAATCATCAAGAGTTTTTCCATTAGTTTGTTAGCCATTTTGTTTTTGGTGTGGTGTATTAAGAAGAATGTGGTAGTGAAAAGAACGTTGGTGAGAACTTCTAAGGGGAATAAACAGTCGGAGGAATTGGTGATTAATATGATCTTGAATACCGATAAGAACAAATGGTTTATCCGGATGTTAAACTTTGTCAATAGTTTTGTTGGGTTTGTGTAACCAAGGGCTAAATGCTGAAGGGTTTCACCCAAGGTAATTCAATAGCTAAAGTGACTGAACGTCAAATGACTCTGCTACTTCGACAACCCAAATACACCATACGCCATATTAAATACCTACATACCCCGTCTATAAATATATGAATCATGAAGTAGTTATATACCTATAGAAGTCAATACGCACACGACCCCTTGAAACGCTGTCGCGCGCATACCAAAGTGAAAAATTATGTGATGAGATGAGATGCTATCAACATCTCCATATTAACAGTTACTCAATGGAACTCACGAATATTCACCGGTGTAGGTTTGTAGATTATACACCTCATACTATCACCGCCATTGCATTCTCCCACCCTTCAAATCCTAATAATGTGGCTTCTCCAGACCTCAGGTTGGCGGTAGGAAGAAGCAATGGAGACATTGAAATATGGAATCCCAAACACAACTGGGCCCACGAACTAACGCTTTACGGGTCCAAAGATCGGTCTGTGGAAGGCATATGTTGGAGCGTGACACCAGAAACCACAACCCCGAGGTTATTCTCTGTGGGAGGATCTACTCATATAACTGAATGGGATTTAGCATCCGGACTCCCAAAGACCAACTACGACTGTAATGTGGGAGTGATTTGGTCCATAAGCGTCAACAGGGCCGGAACAAAGTTGGCGGTAGGTAGTAACGATGGGGCGGTTTGCATAGTCGACATTTCCGGCGGTGCTGGCTCCTTGGAGCACGAAATGATCTGCCAAAGACAAGATCTGAAAGTGCTCAGTATTAAATGGTGTGGCGATTTAATTGTAGGGGGATGTTCAGATGCCCGGGTGAGATGCTGGTCCACTAATAAAGACACCAGAGGAAGAATTACTGGCACAATGCGTGTAGACAAGTCTAAGACTGAAAGTACGTTGGTATGGTGTATTAATGTATTGGAGAAGAAAAGACAAATAGTCAGCGGAGATTCTACGGGAGCTGTTAAAGTATGGGATTTGGACAATTACACATTGTTACAGAGTTTCCAGAGTCATGAAGCTGACGTGTTGTGCATCACCAACGATTTTAACGAAGAAAAGCTTTTCAGTGCTGGAGTAGACCGAAGAATTCACCAGTTTAATCTTATCAACAGTAAAAAGTCCAGCAAATGGGTCCATAGTTACAATCGGTTATTACATTCTAACGACGTGCGGTCCATGACCATTTTTGAGTCAAAAGGTTACAATATGTTGATCAGTGGTGGTGTAGAGAAATCGATAGTTATACAATCATTTTATTCTCAATTTCATGACGGAAAGTATAAAAAACTTCAATTAAACCAACAGAAAAGCAATATCGTACTCAATAGCCAACTGAATATGGTGATCATGTGGCAAGATCAAACAATAAAAATATGGAGAGTCGTCAACGGTGATTATAAGCTTATTTCCAAGTTGAGCCTAAGCGACGAAGAGAATATTACCGACGCCGCCGTTAACAAGGATGGCAGTTTATTGGTCGTTTCCACAATGACCAGTGTCAAGGTGTTTGAATTGTTGCCTTCCGGTAAGAAATTGGTGATCAACAAAATTAGACATGAACAATTTGATACTTTAATAAGTGGCGCTAAGAGAGTGCTTGTTTATGACACAAATAAACTATTAATCTTAACAAGTAACGAAGAACTATATAAGTTCGTGGTTGACAGAGAAGCCCAGTCCATCGACTTGGATGGAGAGATTGAGATGGAGCAGGTTTCTAACAAAGACTTCAAATCTGCTCTTAGTTATAAAGAAAACATCAAGGATCTTGTGATCAATGAATCCCAACAAACTTTGATTATCACCAGATTCAATGGAGTTGTACACACAGTGAATTTAACGGACGGAAGTGTGGATAATTTGATCAAGTTACCTTATACGCCTCATTTAGTGACATTCACGGGTGATAATAAGATCTTGGTGGTCAGTCCGGAAAACAAGCTCTATGAGTTTAACACCAGCTCTGAAGCCGAATCATTAACCGAATGGTCTAAGAGAAACTCCGAATTCTTACCCAAACAGTTTCTCAGCTTGGAAGACAAACCAGAAGGAGTGTTTGTAGACAATTCCAAAGTGTGGATCTACGGAAAGTCATGGATAAGTTATTTTGATTTACAGTTGAATATTCCTATTAACAAGTATTATAAGAACACCACCACCAAAAAAAGAACAAGAGATGGGTTGTCTATCGATGAAGAAGACGAAGAGGACGACGAAGACGAGAGTATTAATATGATGGAGGCTTCCTTAAGACAAGCCCAAATTAACAAGTTAAAGCTGCAAGAAGACAATAAGGACGACGAGAAGCCCTTTGGCATTTCTTTCAAGTACAGACCGATTTTGGCAGCTGGAAGGGTTGACGAGAACGAGTTGATCTTGATTGAGAGACCGTTGTTACCAGCTACTCCAGCATACAATCTTCCCAAGATCAAGGTTTAAACAACCATGTTGAGAGCAATGTATAGAGCAGACATAGAGACAAATATTTATACTTTAATGACATAATCTTCGCGAAAATTTCCAGACACGGAACATTTAAAATCAGAACATTTCAAAACATTTAACAAAATCAGAACATTTATATTGATACATAGTTCTCTAGATTAATCAACTTGTTCAAGCTTCAATGTGCGGCACCATTTCCTCTTTGTTTTATTCAATCTTGGGACATACCCGGGCACCTTGGAAGAATACCCTAGCAGCAGCTCCACACCCCATTAAACATTTCTGAGGATTACCCTTCTTATCTTTATCTTCTCCTCTTAAACTCCAATCTTTCTTCCCACCAAATTGCTTCTTATACTTATTCTCGTAGTTCTCCTTAAAAGTCACATGGGGTTCAAAACTCTGCAAATACAACCCGTCCTTGTCATCTCTCAGATATTCATAGAACAAAATTAAATGTCTTTCAACTTCTTCTTCAATCTTCTTAGGTAAGCCTTCAGGAGCTTCGTTTCCCATAAACAACAAATAATCAGCCAAACCTTCGATTAACAATTGAACAAAGTAGGAAGCATCTCTCCAGTATCTCTTATCATCACCGTAATCACGGTCGTAAATAGTGGTTCCTCTGTCAATTGCAGCCGCGGCCATTTCATCCGCCATTTTCTTCCAATGTTCGTCCTTAGTATAGTGATACAAATGAGCAGCCCCTGATAAAGTTGTACCCAAGTTATACGACCATTTGGCATTGTCTGGACCGTCACTTTCGGTGTGAATACCATCCATAATCAACTTGTCGCCAGGATCTTGTAACACTTTGATTTGCCAGTCAATACATTTGGCAGCAAAATCAATATAGACCTTAGCTTCCAGAGGAATGAATTTGGCAATCTGCAAGCAACATTTGGCCACTTCCGCTGTAGTACAAGCATTCAAATAGTTCTTATCCACGTGCCATTTAACTCCTCCTTTATTCTTGCAATCTTCATCATTCCAGCCTCCCATTAAGAACCGAGTCAATTCTCTTCCTTGGTCCAAGAATTTTCTATCTCCTGTGACTTCGTAGGCTGTCAACATAGCACTACACACTTGGGCGTCATCATCGTAGTAAATATCTCTATCACTACCGGAGTTTTCAGCGGCAGAGAACCCTTTAAGCGAATGGTTCTTGTAGTGCTGGAATGTCATAATGGCTGGGTCCACCAATGGAACCAATTCCTTGTAAATCCGGGCTCCGTCCACCACTGCTTGTGCTGCCACTGCAACTGCCCATACAACAAACTTATCGTCGTTGTAGCATCCAGCACACTTTTCTGGAGCCACAAATTGTCTTTTGCTCTTATTGTAGTATTTAATCCACATGTTACGGATAATGTTGTAACCTTCAAGGTTGGGGTTGTGTAACGTCATTTCAATCAAAACTGGTTAAAAAGAACGGTCAATTGGCTGTCGTTAGAGGCTTATACACTAAAAGAGTGATAGAGGGAATTTCAGGCACCAAGGTTGCTCAAAGGTCGTGTGGGAACGAGTGCGTGGGGTGGAGTGTGGGAGTAAGGATGTTGTCAATGTCTGGGAGTGAGGATGTAGAGTCCTCAAGACTAGCTAGTTCAGAATATTTATTAGTACATGCTATATCTAGTTTTCTTCCTTTAATGGTTTTCTACACACAAACAACATCATTGGCGTGAATAAATGTTGCTTACCACCAGCTACCAAATTCACAGCAGCGTCTTCTAAAGCAATAGTCACTTGCCTAGACCCCTTTGGTGCCAATCCAAGCTTTTCCATCAAACCTACGGCTTCAGTGGTGATAGCTCTTCCGATTCTGGAGGTTCTAAATACCGAGAAATAGTCGCTCAATTGTTGAATATACTTGAATTCTCCAGCTAATGGATAGTACCAAGGAATGTCATCATCACATTCGGCCAAATCCTTTTGGTATTCCACTTCAAACCCGACGGCTTGTAAAGCATCAACAGCCACTTGTTTTTTGAACATCTTTGGAATTCCGTCGCCAACTTCAATTCCGTAAGCAATCTTCCGGTGTTCCTCGTTATTTTCGTCATAATTATCAGTCATAACCCATTCATAAACCCCAAAGCACCCACCTGGTTTCAAAACTTTGTAGATTTCTCCATAGACTCCTTCCAAAACTGGAGCATGGACTGTAGCTTCAATGGCGTATACAGCGTCAAAGGTTTCAGGCTCAAAATCCATTTGCATAAAGTCCCCTTTAACAAACGACAACTTATCAGCCATCCCGTACTTCTCGGCGTAATGATTAGCTCTTTCAATTTGATAGTCGTTGTTATTTAACCCGACAATCGAACAGTCAGTGAATCTGCAAATCTCTCTGGCTGGACCTCCAACCCCACATCCAACATCTAACACCTTCATGGTTTCATCGATGTTCATTTTGTGTGCCAAGTAGTGTTCGTGTCTAGCAGTAGCTTGTCTAAAGGCTTCTCCTTGGTAATATCTGGAGAAATGGAATGATGACCCCCAACCGTATTCATAGAAATCAGTCACAAGGTTATAATAGTGATGGGTTAATCTATTATAGTCATTTAACCGTTTTTGTTCATCTTCTTTGGTGACACCTCCGTCCCAGTGTTTGAAATAACCATCGGTAGCCACAGCACTGGCGTTTTTGGCTTTGGAGATTAACGCTCCCAATCCAGTCTTCTTGTAACTGTCACCGTGAAGGGCCTTTGTGAAGGCGGAATCCTTTTCGTTATCCTTTTCGTAGAGTTTGGTCGACATAGTGTGGACGAAGCGTTATTATTTTTTTTGTTTTTGTGGTTTGACGTGTATTTATATAAATTTTCACTTTGGTATAAGCTGGTCGTACCGGTCGTATAGCGATGGCCGCATCGCGGTTTAGGTAGGTCGTATAAAATCGGTATTCGCACTATTATGATAACCAGCAGGCTAAATGTGGTAGTCGACTTTATCTTCGGCGTCTAGGAACTCGTCGATCTCGTTTAGGTCTACGTGGTTGTTGTGATCGAGGGCATCTGGTTCGTGTTCCAGATCGTCATGTGGTTCCGGGGATTGTCGTTCCAGACTCCCTCGTTCCTGACCTTCTTCCAGACTTGCTCGTTCCCCGTACACGTCTATCCCTCGTTCCAGACTTTCTCGTTCCAGGCTTCCTCGTTCCTGACTCCCTCGTTCCAGACTCCCTCGTTCCAGACTCCCTCGTTCCTGACCTTCTTCCACACTTCCTCGTTTTGGTTGTTGGTTTTCTTGTTCTTCTTGTTCCTGTTGTTCGTCCAATTCCATGTCGTTCTGAGACCGTTGAGATTCTGGCTGCTGCTCCTCTATTTCTTTTGCCTTCTCGTATAATTGCTGCACGTTGTGGTAGAATTTTTCAAAGTTTCTGTTGGTCAAGCTATCGAA
Organism: Yamadazyma spencermartinsiae; assembly: GCA_030582355.1. NCBI lineage: Eukaryota > Fungi > Ascomycota > Pichiomycetes > Serinales > Debaryomycetaceae > Yamadazyma > Yamadazyma spencermartinsiae. The sequence goes on along the minus strand of JAKTXB010000014.1, from coordinate 139,879 downwards.
AGCATAGTTGCCATCAAACTCTTTCTTTTCATGGATGAGCTTTGTAGTTTCTTCTATCGAAGTCAATAACACTCTTAACGCGTTCGACCCCACACTTTCATGTAATCCAATCTTGTTCAAATTATTTATGACGGTTTTCTTTGCTGGTTTTTGGGGCAATTGCTCAATTAACTGTAAGAAGTTCCCCGCCTGTAGTAAAGGAGCGTCGTACCTTTTGTTTTCTTTATTAACGAGGTTTTCAGGATCACACCAATGAATGAATTGCTGCACAATTAACGTCAAATTTAGCTCTTTATGATAGTCTGGGTCCATGGAATATTTATCGGTTAATAAGCTGAATATGCAGCTTCCATTTACTTGGGCCAATTTGTTTTGGTGGTTCACATGACTGAACCCATACACCGGCAAACAGAATGACAACGTTTGCTTCAAGGCATTGTTTCCACTATTGGTAGGATGGAAGTATGCTCGGATTAAATCTTCAAGGATCCTAGTTTCCGTGTATTCGTTTTCTTCGGAATCCTTACCAAAATCCTCTAATACGTCCGCTAAGAACAATTTACACAACCCTTCGGCAGCCAAAGCCTGGAATTCATCCCCATACTGATTGTCTAACAAATCAGAGAATAATTCTCCCAATTGGGTGGAGGTAATTAGATGTTCTGGAGGGATATTTTTTTGAGTGTCTGGGTTCAGTAAGATGGAGATTCCGTAAGTGGATAATACATCAATAATCCATTTGATACAAATCAGAAGATTCTCCGACTCTCCTCCCCTGACCAATAACCTGTAAGCAACATGGAACTTTTCAATGGCCAATTCCTTGTCTAACAAAGAGAATAACCCGAGACATTTCAACCCCAAAGGAAAGATGTCGTCATCATCCATATTGAGCGCAGGTAACACCATACTGTTATATAATGAGTAGAAGGAATAATTGTTTTGTAAAGGCTCATTGATAAGCTCCAATAAGTGTTGAAGGATGTACAAACAGGGAATCATGATGTTTTTGGGAGGATGTTTAGGTTCCAATCTTCTTCTCTTTTTCCCGGATTTGGCGTAAGAACTGTTGAAGTTTTCATTATCGAAGACGTTTTCAATCCGGTTCAAGTTATTGGTATATTCATGTCCGTCTACTTGCTGACTATTTTCCTGTTCGTCCTCGTCTTCATCGTTATCTTCGTCTTCATCGCTGTCGTCGTTGCCATCTTGGAACCCGGATACGGCGGAGTGGAAAGTCTCTTCGTTCTCATCCAGGTCTGAATCTCTAATATCGGTGATAATTTCAATACACATGGCGGTGAAATCTCTTTCGTTAATACTCAACTTCTTCAACACTTTCAAGGCTACTTCGGCCAATCTATCGGTAAGACTGTCGTTGGTTAAACTGGTTCTGATAATCTGGAGCATTGATCTTCTTCCTATTTCATCGCTGAAATCATACATTTCACAGATCTTTAATAAGTTTTCAATCAAGAGTTCAAGGTCATCCATTTCTCCTTTAAAGGCATCGTACTTCTCGATGACAGCAGTATTACGAGTCAAGATTTCATCCTTCCTTTCTCTTATACGATCTTTATCTTTGTCGAGACTTCTTAATTTCAATTCGACTTTCTCCATGAGTTGTTCATTCTCTTCGTTATTGCTTTGTTCGTGAGCCACCATGGCTTGCTGTTCGACTTCCAGGATCTCATACTCGATGTTCTTGCGGATATTACTACACTGCTTAATCAACAGTTCAACTTCCAAATATTGGTCTATCAACAGGCGATTATCATCATAACGGGTCTTTCTCAACTTTAAGTATTTGAACAAGAAGTCACTCAATTCTATGGAGTCTAGAAACTTCTCATCAATAAGGGTATGGTAATTATTAATCGATAAGTACTCGTATAAGTTTCTCACCAAATACGCCTTATCAGACGTCAATTCTTTCCAAAACTTTTCATCAAACGTCAATGACTTGACCAAATCAAAATTAAGTTCGAAGATCTTCCTAATAAATAAATCATTAAAATCATTATTACCCGACAAATCAAGATACTCAAGAAATTCATAGATATCTTTATTCACGGCGTCCAACCAAGTGGTGTTGAAAGTCTTTAGGGCCGACGTCTTGACTGACTCTTCTCTGTCAGTTAATCCCCAGTGAATCAACTTTAATCTAGCATCGGTCTCAAGAAACCGGAAATCACCAAACTCTTTTAAGATTCGAGAATAAACCAATCTTCTGTTAACAGAATTGTTGTCTCTGGCTCTTTCCACCACGTGAGACATGGTGGCATCGTTTTTCACCACGTTAATTAAAGCTGCTCTTCTTACCTCTGCAGACTCATCGTTATGTAATACTCGGATTAAAGAGTCTACGGCATTAACTTCTTCAAGATCCATATTCGACTCTTCATCTTCCCAATGTAAGTCCAAATATTGAAACCTAGCAAGGGCTATCACCGCTTGGATCCTCACGTTCGGCTCTTTATCATTTAGCCGCTTATCTAACGACCAGGCAAGGATCTTTAAAACACCAATATCCACGCTACCGTTGATATAGTTAAGCAAATAGCTCAAAACTTGTACCACACGATACCGAACATTCCGGTCTTTGGCCTGGATCCCCCGCAACAAATGCTGTAACACGTTATCCACAAATCTGTCAATTATGTCTGCTTCTTGTTCGGTAGTAGCATCCTTGTAAGAGTCACGAACAAACCCGGAGATAAACTTAGCAATCCGGTCACCTGATTCGTCTCCTTTCTTAAGCGGCAAGATCTTGTTCAATAGCTTGACGAAACGCAACCCAAAACCTTCTTCGTGCTCTAACTGAACGGCTCTGGCGTGTATATTTTTTAATACAACAATCAATTTTTTGTGGCCAGACAAGGTCATTTGAGCTTCCTGAAAGACTTGGGCCATAGCGGCCCTGATTCCGTCCAAGGAGTTGATGGTCTTGATGGAAGAAAGCGACGTAGATGTCAGAACCACCATGTTATTAAAAGTGTGTAGATGTATACAAATAGAGAGATCAGTAAACAACGCGAATAAACAAGAGTGTGGAGAGGATGCGATGGGGAGGTAAGAAATGGTGCGAGACGGTGCGAGACGGTGCGAGACGGTGCGAGACGGTGCGAGTCTACATATTCTATCATTCATCTATCATTCATCTATCGTATCCACCCATCCACAATTGATCATCCCAAAGATACTGTCCATCAGCAATAATAAAACCACAAATTCGGATCGACCCAGCATCAACCATACAATCATCCAAAAAAAGAATCCCTAAAAAAAATGAGCGGTACGGGAATCGAACCCATGTCTCCTGCTTGGAAGGCAGAAATGTTAGCCACTACACCAACCGCCCGAAGGCTTACTGTCTTTATCCTCTATAGAATTATAATATACAAGCATGGCGCGTTTTTCTACAACCACTGCAATTATGTGGCCAACACCCTTTTTAAACACTTACAACCAACATCATCGTCACTACCAGGCTGCAATATAGTTGTCCGTCGAACGACTAAGAGAGAACCTCGGCCCTGCTCACGCATTGCTAGATGTCTATTGTTCTTCTAATAATCTATATACCCTTCGGGCTTGAGAGCAGCATAGAACGTAGCTCTATCATACTTAGTCAACGTGACCCCCGTCATCAACTTCTGCGGCAAGTCGGGATTACTTATAAAGTATCTTCCGAACACCAAACCGTCGAATTTGAACGTCTTTATCGCATGCTCATAATTACTAGCGTTCCAACCACCGGCTGAAAACACCGGAGTTTGTGGAAGTTTGTCCTTCAACGGCGTCACGCTACTTCTTAACAAGTCCAGGCTCAACAGCCGAGCTTTGTTGTGGTCATTTTCTCTTCCTCCGTTAGCGTCACTTCGGGCTTCCACCACATGAACAAACGCCAAATTGCGCTTTTCTAATTGTTCACAGAAGTAGGAAAAATGCACCAACGGACTCGAATCGGTGGCATCTTGAAACACATCCCACGGACTGATACGATACCCAACCTTAGAAGCGCCTACTTTGGCAATCACGGCGTCAAGAACCATTAAGGGGAATTTGCACCTATTTTCTATAGAACCTCCGAATTGGTCTGTTCTGGTGTTGATGGAGTCCTCAATGAACTGATCTAACAAATAGCCGTTGGCGCCGTGTAATTCAACTCCGTCAAATCCACATTTGTTGACGGCATTGTCAGCAGCAGCAACAAAGTCTTCGATCGTCTGTTGCATATCTTGCAAATCCATTTGCTTTGGAGTGTGATAATTATCTCCAGACAACTTAACAGTGGAGCTGGAGAGCACAGGGACTGATTTGCCGAACATTTCTGGCACGAAAGTTCTGCCTAAGTGGTTTAATTGACAAAAAAAGAACCCTTTTTTGTTGTGGACAGCTTCTACCACGGGTTTCCAGCCGTCAATTGCTTCCGGAGTGTCAATTCGAGGCATATGAGTAGGAATTCCTCCTGCTTCGGAGATGCATGTTGATTCGGAGATGATCAACCCACCGGTGGAAGCTCTTTGGCTGTAGTAGGTGACCATCATATCGCCGGGAATACTGTTGGGAGCTCTAAACCGAGTTAGAGGCGCCATGATAATACGGTGCTGGAGCTGGATATCTCCTACTTTGAGCGGTCTAAATACTTCAGACATGACGAGACAATTAAAGTACGTTGACAGAGATACTAGAAAATGGCGCAGACAAGGTTTGGTTGTTATACAAAATAAATCTCGAGATCTGATTATGCGGTGCGGAATATCCGCATGCAAGATTCTGCGGCAGCGCGGCGGGAGTGCGGCGGAAGTCTGAATGCGTACGGCGGGAGGCTGCGGGAGCGGAATCTTATCAGAAATTGACACTGCAGTATACACAACTTGCATATGGCGATAAGATCCAGCCTTATCAGGACAATGATATATAATGACATACGTAAGCCTCTAGATACCAAAGTTACCAGAGCCTTGCACAGTAGACGTGGCAAATATGAACGCTCTTAAGAAGTTTGATAATTTCATCAAGTTAAAGGATGATTCCGAAGATGATCCTACCAAATTAAGAGTCAATGAAGACTTGAAACCTACTCCTCCAGAACAAAGAACCTGGAAAGTTAAGGATTACGTGATGTTGTGGTTCCAGAGCTCCTTCAACATCAATGAGTGGAACACTGGTGCTTCGCTTATTAAAGAAACAGGGTTACCCCACGGCCAGGTTATCGGGGCCGCTGTTTTGTCGATATTCGTTTCGTGTTTCTTTACTGTTATCAATGCCCGAGTGGGTTCTGCCTACCACATTGGTTATAACGTGTTTGCTAAATCTGTTTACGGAATCCACCTTGGGCTCTTCTTTATATTTGTCAGGGCGTTTGTGGCCTTGATTTGGGTGTCTGTCCAAAGCTATTACGGCAGTAAATGCGTGGATGTCATGTTAAGATGCATCTTCGGTCATAAATGGACAGACATTCCCAATAAGGTGCCGATCAGTCAAAATATCACCAGCTCCGGGCTCGTGGCGTTCTTTCTATTTTGGGCCATGCAGATGCCGCTCTTGTTTCTCCACCCCCGTCAAATCCGGATCTTCTTCCGCATAAAGTCGGTGATTTTGCCGTTTGCAACATTGGGGATTTTTATTTTCTGCGTGGTTAAGGGGAACGGGCCAGGAGATTGGAGCATTGGTGAAGAGGTACATCGGACCAACACGGTGGGAAATGAGTGGATGAGTATTTTGAACAGTGTGTTTGGAACCTTGTCGCCTATGATCATCAATCAGCCAGATATTGCCCGTTACGCTAAAAGAAAGCAGGATGTGGTGATTCCACAGGCGGTGGGGTTCATTCCTTCGAAGATAATGATGCTTCTCTTTGGAATGGTGGCTACGGTTTCGATAAGAAGGGCTTATGGAGAAATGTACTGGAATATGTGGGATTTATTTGCCGCCATTCTTGATCATTCGTGGACTGCAGGGGCCAGAACTGCAATTTGCCTAGTGGCATTTTCTTTTGCACTTGGAACTGCAGGAACCAACATCTTTGCTAATTCGATTCCATTCAGTGCAGATTTGGCAGGATTACTTCCTAGATATGTGAATATTGTTCGTGCCCAAGTCTTTGCTGGGCTTATGGCGTGGGTGTTTGTTCCTTGGAAGTTTCTTGCCAACGCCCAACAGTTTTTGATCTTTTTGGGAAGTTATTCCATTTTTGTGGGGCCACTTTTAGGGAATTTGTTGTCGGATTATTACGTGCTTCGGAGAGGAAATCTTCATATCCCGTCGATGTACACCAAATCGAAAGAAGGGGTTTACTATTTTTATAAAGGATGCAATCTTTGGGCGTTGGCTGCATGGTGCTGTTCTCCGGTATTAGCAATTCCTGGACTTTATAGAGCTTATCACCCGGAATCTTTGACCAAGGTGGCCTCCGATATCTATGGCTGTGGTTGGTTATACACCTTTATTTGTGGGTTTACCCTTCACACTGTGTTGGGCTATTTTTTTAAACCCCAAATTTATCCAGCAGGGCATGAGAATGACCCGAAAACCTGGGAGTATATGACAGCTACAGACGGGTTCTTTGAAGAGGACGAGCCTATTAACGGAGTGGGATATCCAGGAAAGATATATATCGATGGAGAAGAGGTTAGCGATAAGAGTGACGACAACGAGAAACTTAAGGTCGTCACCAGTATTAAATCCACAGGTGGGTTATATATGTAGTGTTTAGTGATATTAATAGAGATTAATTTGCAGCCGTTTGAAACATGTATTGCCCCTCCTAACCTTGCCTTGCATTGCTTTATATTGCCTTGCCTTGCATTGCTTTATATTGCCTTGCATTGCATTGCATTGCATGTCCTCATCCTGTTGCATCGGCAATTCCATGCGCGGTCTAAACCTTCTTTACTGGAAATGCTAAATGTTCTAAATACTACATGCTGCCTCAATTAGTACGTATATTCTATATTCTAAAACTCTTTCCAGTCAGTTTCCCTCTCCCATCCGTAAGCTGCTCTGTATACGCTGACTTCATCAAAATGTTTACCTATAATTTGCAACCCTACTGGAAGCTTAACGTCAGGGTTATCAATAGCAGGAAGAAATCCTACCGGAAGTGATAACGCTGGATGTCCGGTCATATTGAATATCCCGGTATTTGCATTCAACCCAATGGTATTCTTGATCAAGTCAATTGGGGATCCGTCTCTAATTCCGTGTGGTGGTGCAACCATTGGGGTTGTAGGAGTAATTAATACATCCACCGACTCTAAAGCCTTGTTATACTCCTCTGTAGCTTTGAAACTCAAGTTAATGCACTTTGTGTACAAACTAGGATACTTTTCTGCAAGGTACATCCCGTTTATCAACCCATTTTTGACCGGAACAGGAGTTTTGTCAAACCCATCCTGAGTTAATGGGAAGATGTGGTCAAAATTTTTTGTCGATTTAAGGATCCTCCGACCGGTTTGCAACCCTAACTTTCTCACAGCTCCACTAATTCTTTGGCCCACCATCCATATTTCCGGAGCAGCCTCGTGATAAGGAATCGATATTTCGACCACTTCTGCACCCAACTGCTCAAATCGTTTTGCAGCCTGCATGAACTTGGAACGCATATTTTCTGTCATTGCAGGAACCTGTAATGCTTCCTTTAAAATGCCAATCTTCATTCCTTTTAATGAAGAGGCCTGGGTCAACTCCTTGTAATCGGGAATGGGTGCTACTTGGGGTCCGAACCCTTGTCTATCGTCAAACCCGTCCTTTCCGGCCATAGCTTGCAACATAAGACAGTTGTCTAATACAGTCCTTGTCATTGGTCCGACGTGATCAATGTTGGTTTCCAAGCTGCCTATCCCGGTATATGGAACAAGCCCGAACGTAGGCTTGAGCCCAACAACTCCACAATGAGCACTAGGCACTCTAATCAGTCCCCCTTGATCACATCCAATGGCCATATCCACCTCCCCAGACCCCACAAGGTATCCACATCCGGAGCTGCTTCCTCCTGCGGAGTATCCATCTGCGAAAGGGTTCTCTACATTTCCTGACGCAGCCGTATTAGAAGAGGTGCTGCTGGATTGGTTTTCACACACAGCCAATCCCACGATAGTGGCCCCACAGTCCAACACTCTGGTGACTACTGTAGCGTCGGCTTCAGGAATCCAAGGTTTAAACGCATCGGTCCCAAACACTTGAGGAACCCCGGCGATTTCCACACAATCTTTGACACATACGGTTTTCGCAGCCAAAATCCCGGTTTTATTTTCGGGCTCAATTGTCACTTTATAAGACCATGCTCCTTTGGGGTTCTGTTCTCGAGAAGGAAGGTGCACGTCCTTTCTTGGATATTTGTCCAAATATGTTGGTTGGTAGTAATCGTCCATGTTCAAAATCTTTTGCGCCGAGTTATCTAAGGCACTGAGCATCTTGAAGTAGTCTTCCACTTCATGAGGTTGGAGCTTGAGCCCCAACTTGGCGGGTTGAGCATGAAGGTCTTCCAAGGTGACCTTGGAGTTTGCAGGGATGTCTAACGAAGTAATTGACATTTGTGGTGTCAAAAAACTGGCTGCACTGGTAGTTTTAAACCCCAACTGATCTGACGACGGACGAGCCACCCTTCTTATGCGCGCCGTTATCTGGATGCACCGTTATCTGCACTTCGTTATCTCGGCGCATATTTCCACATTTGCGGAATGCACCTCCTTCAACAGGCTGATCCTTGTAGGCGGCCCTTCCGCACTTGCAACACCTTAGTTCCGCTTCGGTGAACCGCAGCTTCAGACAATAAATATCACCAGCTATGGTCTAAAAGTACTTCATCATGGGTGAGTTGCAAGACCAGTCCCAGACGCTTCCTAGAAAGACTCTATTCATCACGTTGGCATGTCTTACAGCGTCGTTGTTTGTATCTTTCTTCGACCAAACCGCCGTTACCACGGCTATACCTTCGATTTCCAAGGACTTGGGCCACTCTAGCCTTATAAACAGCTGGGTGGGAAGCGCTTATTTAGTAGTTAACACTAATTTCCAGCTTTTGTATGGTCGATTCAGTGATATTTTTGGCCGAAAACAAGTGTTCTTGTTCTCCCTAATATGCCTTCTACTAGGCAACTTGATCAGTGGGTTTGCTACAGATCCAATCATGCTATTCGTGTTCAGAGGAATCAGCGGTTTAGGCGGGGGAGGCATCAATTGTTTGGTGATGATCACATTTGCAGATTTATTAACAACCAGACAAAGAGGAAAGTATTTCGGATTTGTAGCTGTGTCTACTACCCTTGGAAACGGGATTGGTCCGCTTTTAGGGGGTGTGTTGAGTGAGGAAGCCTCCTGGCGGTGGACGTTTTGGATTAGCTGTCCGTTTGCAGTAATATGCGGACTTCTAATCGTGTGGTGCGTCCCTCTTAAACCTGTAACCGGGTCTTTGAGGGCTAAAATCAAAACTATTGATTGGGGAGGGTTTATCACCTCGGTTATCGGGATCATGTTTGTGTTAGTTGCTGTTTCGGGAGGTGGCCAAACCTGGCCCTGGAAGAGCCCTACATTTATAGTTGTGTTGATTTTAGGAGGGATTGCTTCCATATGGTTCTTGGTTATAGAGTATTACGCCAAAATCCCCATGATTCCGTTGCATTTGTTCCAGAATTGTCAGCGAGTGGTATTGTTCGCCATGTGCTTTTTAATGGGTTGGGCTTATTATGTGGATATCTACTATTTCCCGTTGTATCTTCAAAACGTAAGGCACTGGAGTCCCATCGAGTCAGGATTAATACAATTGCCCGCCACCTGTAGTAGCAGTATCTTTGGAATCATTGTCGGTTTTATTAACTCCAAAACTGGCCAATATGCAAAATGTCTCTACTTTGGTGGGGCCATGTGGAGCCTAGGCACGGGACTAAAGATCCTCTTTGACTTTGATACCAGTTTAGGGCTTTTAATTGGGTCTAATTTGGTCCAAGGACTTGGAATCGGGTTTACGTTCCAGCCCACGTTACTCTCGCTCCTTAATCATTCAAGTAAAGAAGACAGAGCAGTGGTAACCGGACTTCGGAATTTCTTCCGATGTTTAGGGGGATCTGTGGGGTTAATCATTGGAGGATTGATATTTAATTCTGTGTTCCGGACAAAGTTAGCGGCTATCATTGATGACGGAGATCTTATTGACTATATCATAGCAGACCCTGCAAATATGAGCACATTAGAAACGGGACTAAAGTCACATGTCTTGCACCAGTACCTTCTATGCTACAGGTACACTATTATCACTTTGACGGGACTCTCAGGAATAATGTTTGTGTTGTCGTTGATTACTCGTGATAAAGCACAAGAGCCTCTTTCGCAACCTCTTCAACAGCACGATTCTCCTCAACAGCACGATTCTGATTCAAGTCGAAGTGTATCCGAGGTGACCATTCACCATACTTCCAAAGAGTAGACTCATTAATAAGGGCTCCTAGAGCCTCTATATAGCATTACATAGGTTTATATAAGAATAAAATAAATGGCTGCAAAAAATTGAGAAAATGGGTCGGCCACGACGAAGATAGTTTCCAACACCTTTTTTGAGTACTGAAGCAGTTGATTTGGTACGATTATTGCGTTACTACTAGTACTTGTATAGGAAAAGACGACAAGTGATATTATATTCATCTTTAGAAGCTCTAATGGGGCACGATCGACTCTATTAATTTTATTGATTTTTTTTTAGGTGTACTTCCCTAAGCGGATTCATCGCGGCTTTAGTTTATATTTCAATCTCTCATTAGAATAGTTGCCGGAGTAAGTACTTATACTTTACTAGAAATCTGTTGTTAGTAATAACACTTCATTGCGTGAACTACATGAGCACTGCCTTGCAAGAGCTAAATTAGCACTGGGGACTATTCGGTCACACATAACAGTTGTATTTAGTATTGCTAGTGTGTTTGATTGTCTCTATTCTTAGAGCAAACTTAAGTGGTCTGACTAGTAACGCCAACTGAAATTTGAAACTCTATAATTGGAGATCGGGGCTCGAAGCCGACCATTAACTTCATCTTTTATTAAAATTACCCTATTATCGCCTGTCATAACATCGTCCCACCTACGCATAACCTAAACACACACTCCCACATAAGCAACATTAGATGAGCTGCCCCCTAACGGCTTCATATTGTCCATTGTATCCATTTCATTAATAATCGGAAATGCTGCCCGAAGCCAACCCGCGACATTCCTATTTGACTGCGATAACAATAGGTGACATTTCCCTCCCGATATCAAAGGCGCTCTTATCTACTGATATCAAAGGTGTGCGATAAGGATGTCGCGCCAACCAACAAATATATGAGCGGAACTTCCACCGTTTTTGGCCCACCTTTTCGATTTTTTCTTTTTCTTCATCCATGTCTGTGACTTCCAAACCAAAGCGTGTTCTAAGGGCATGTATCCGGTGCAAAAAACGCAAAAGAAAATGTGACGGCCAGCTTCCGTGCCAAACCTGTGTGAAATCAGGATCTGGCTGCGAATATCAAGACGACGGCAGTTTCCCCAACTATTCTACTCCTTTCCCAGATGTTTCGGTCGATGCCGCCCATTTGAAGTTACAATATGACTCTCAGATCCAGCGCTTAACACTGAACCACGATGAAACCGTTTCCCAGCTCCAGCACCAAATTCGAGCTTTGGAAGCAAAGACGCTGCTGCTCAATGAGGCAGTTCTGGCAGCTCAGTCGGCCACCCTGAGCCAACAAGAACAATCATTGACGGAAACTGAGTTACATAGTCACAATAAGGTGCCTCACTCTGTATTTGCCGACATTCTTGTCAAATTGATGTACACAAGTACTGATGAATCGCATGAATATATTGGAACTTTTGCTGTAATTACCATAGTGAAGGCAATCAAAAAGAATTTGCTAGGAGACGATTCTGAGCCACAGCATCACCAGGTTATCCTTGAAGACCTCGGCGACGAAGACGTAGTTGTTCCTGCCCTCATGGAAAGAGGATTTCTCGACCGGTTCTTCAGTCTCTCTCACAACAGGTATTACATCTTTGATCACGTTTGGTTCCACCAAATTGTCCAGAAACCGGCTCAATCTCGAACAGAATGGGAACAATTCAGCGTCAACATTGCCCTAGGCGTTGGATGTCGGCTTCATGAACTTCTCCATGTAACCACCTATCCCGCTCCCGAAGTCTATCTCAGGCGAGCTTTGAAACATTTAGCCAAAGCCCACATGGATGAAGTTAAACAGATCCAAGCGTGCATGGTGATGGCGGTTTTCATAAGTAGGAGCTACCACCTTCTGTTCTATGTGCTGGCCTGGGAATTGGTGGGAATCGCCATGAGAAAACTCGTCCAATACGGCTATCACCGTAAGAAACCGGTCACAAGAGCCGAGGCTTGGAGTTATGAGTGTATGAAACGACTTTTTTGGTCCACCTACAATTGTGATAAGCTTCTTTCACTTTCACTTGGAAGACCATTTTCCACTTTTGACAGCTTTATAGACATTCCTTATCCCATTAGTATCCTGTTTCCAAAGGACCCTTCTCCGCAGGACTACACGAATTTGTATGAGCTTCAAGTGCGACAAAATTTGCAGCCAAATTTTAAGCAGGAAATCTCAGAGTTCACCACTTTTGTTAGCACTTCCATAGTGAGACAAATCGAAAGTCGGATCCATTTATTGCTCTACTCCGTGAATAACACAGTTCCAGTGGCAGATACGTTCGAAGGGCTTCTTCAGGAGTTGAATAATTGGTACGATTCACTCCCGTCTCGCGCGGAGTTTGATTCGGTAATGAAAGGGAGGGAAGGATACGAGTTTCTAGATCTTCTGTATCATCGGGCAAGGCTTATTTTGATTCTTCCGAGACTCATGAGTCGATCCGATCATGAACGACATGCGTTATTAGATCAGGCTTGTTTGTCAGCTGGTGGAATTTGTTCAAGTTATAAGGAATTATATCGAGCTTCTATCTTAGAGTTCAGTATTGTGGCGCTTCATTCAGTATTCTTAGCAGGTATTACCATGGTTTATTATTTAAAAAACAACGGAGAACCGGTATTCATGGATATCCAGAATGATATTCGGGCTTGTTCCAGTTTGTTGTTTGTGTTTTCTGAGAGATGGAACGAAGCAAAAACTTATGGTGATTTATTTGATAAGATATTGAATGACTGCAATAGAAGGAACCGAGATGAGGGAGTGGAGATTTTGAGTTCATTAAAGGGACAGAATTTCGAGCCCGAGAGTTTGAACGAAGATTTCTGGGACCAGATAATGGAAGATATTGGTGGGAGTAAGACAACGCAGTGAACAGAGAAATCTTTTGAGCCAGCCAATAAACCAACGAGCTAGCAAAACTTAGAACTAACTAAATAGTGAGCTAGTGAGTGCGAGATAATCTCTGGTGCGAGCTGGTGCGAGCTGGTGCGAACTTAGCCGCGGGGGCCAGCCCGCCCTGCAAAACCTTAGATTGCCGGCGGTTCCAAGCTTTGTTTGCTCTCTTACTTAGAACTGAAACCGTATGTAATTTTAACAGTCGTATATAATCATAAAGATCACATGTATCATTGATAACCACATACTTACAGACATTTACACCGCTATGGCTACATCCACAGTTTGTGCGAATTGCTGCAAAAAGATACTGAATTAAACAGAGGTAAATTAGTTAGGCTGTGACTAACTCTTTTAAGATACATTTAATGCTTGAAATGCTTATGCTCCAGATACTATATTCCAGATATTGTTTCACTGTATATTCTATGATTCTAACTATTCCTTTGGCTCATATGGAAAGTTTTTCTTGAAATGACTAGCAATATCACTTCTAGAACAAACCCATGCACCTTCATGTCCATTGACATACTCCACAAACTTCTTCAATGATTGAAAGTATCCAGGTTTTCCAATAATTCTACAATGAAGCCCCACGGTCATCATCTTTCCTCCTTCTTCATATAAAGTATCGAAGGCATTTTTAATATGATCAAAGAATGCCTGGTCAGACCTAAATCCATTGGTGTTTAAGAACCTATAATCATTACAATCATAAGAGTATGGTACTAATAACAATCCTTTCTTCTCATCCTTGGGTAATCCTGATTCTGCAGGAACGTCTATCCAATATGGAACATCATCTCCATAATAATCACTGACATAAGGCAAGTCCTTCCCAAGTTCCAGGTAAACTTCTTGAATTAATGCAATACTCTGAGACGAAAGACGTCCCATGTACCATCCATAATTGTCTTCCCCGGTGGTTTTCTTTAAAACCTCCATCTGCTTAAGGATATAAGCCTTTTCGGTTTCTGGTGCGACACCATCGTATGGAATCCACCGATACGCGTGGGATGCGATTTCATGACCTTCCCTAACAAAAGCCTTTGCAACATCGGGATTTCTTTCAAACGCTTTCCCAACAGCATAAGCAGTGATTCTGTTTCCATGCTTGTTGAACAATCTTAAGATTCTCCATACCCCGGCTCTGGCACCATAGTCGTATTCACTTTCTGCATCAAATGCTCTTTTGGGGAAGGGACCAGGTTTTGAGGAAGTATATAAGGAGTATTCAAAAGTATCATCTCCTAAATGTTTGGATCTTTCTCCCCCTTCCTCGTAATTCAACACAAAAGAAACTGCCACTCTCTTGTTGTTGGGCCATTTACAGTCTAAACCTTCTTCTCCGTATCCAATCAAGTCTCTCTTAAAATCATATTTAGTACCAGCTTGTTCGTCAATATTAATTTCCGCTGGACAATCTCCGGCCGTAGTAGCTTCAAACGACATTGTTTCTCAATGGTCGCTATTCTGAGATCTTCCCTCCTTCTTATACGGCCAGGCTCTTACATGGCCAGATCTTATCATTTCTTATCAGCGGATGAAGTTCCGTCGCGACGGAATACCCGCCGGTTTAGAAAGGTGCTGGAAATGTCGCTTGACATTTCCGGATCTTTATTGTTTGGACTTTAATAGGGAAGCCTTATACGGGAACTTGATTGTAGACGAGCTTATCTTAAGCGCCCGGGATGAGCTTATCTGGTGATATGTCAGCAATCGATTGTCTAGGGAGGTTATCTATGTAACTCAAAAATTCTCTAGTATACCGCCTACTATGAACATAACTCTCAGTCTTCTTATATTCCTAACTCTATTTTACCCTATAAACAATACTACTCTAAAAGTCGTCACCTATTTGGTACTCTGTATCTCCTTCTGTAGCGCATTCTTCTCATTGACAAACTTATTCACATTCTTCTTATACACAGAGTTGAAATGATTCAAGTTCTTAAACACTTCATTATAGTTGATCAAGCTTACTAGATTATCATATCTATCAGAGACATTCTCTAGACTCATTATTAACTTGAATAGCTTCAACAAATCCGACTCAAAATTGCTCAATGTTAAATCGCCAAAATTCTGTTTAATGAACTTTAAAAGGTTCAATGTAGTGCCCATGTTCTGCTTCACAGTCTTAAAGTTGATAAGCTTGTTAATAAACACCAACTGATTGAACTGAGGAATATTCAATTCGTTATTCAACGAGATAATCGAATTATTCAACACCTTCAAATAATAGTCCAATCGCGTGGAGTTATTCAAGGTTTTTTCGGACGAAATCTTGTTTAATTGTGTCAATTGTTGATTTATCTGAGTATTAAGTTGATTGACCAAGAAATTTAGCTGAATTATCAAGCTATTGGAGATATTTACGAGCTTATTCAAACTTTCCTTGCTGTAATCATGGTCTTTGAAAAGCGCATCTATATAATTAGACGGATTGAATTCCTCGTCGAAAAACATACCCATGACATCGCTGGATCCGCTAGTTGCTCCCTGACCGGTTTCTTCCATGACTTCTTTGTTTTGTCTGCCAAAATTCTGGTCACGAAGATGTTTGATTTGTTCAAGGCCGTTCAACAAGATGACATTTTTAGCGCGCACCTCTTGGATCAACTCATAGCTAACGTCTGATTCAATCTTCTATCGCTATGGATATCGTGACTATTCAGGCTTCTTTCCAGCAGGTTATTGATGAAGTAGACTCTGGGGTAGTGGCACAAGACAAATTCTGGGTTGGGCTTCGAAGCTCCGAGGAAAATCAGTCCCTTTATGAGATAATCGTGAAAAAAGCTCTGCTCACTAATGACACCTTAAGAATCACTAAAAACAACAAAGTATACGAAATATATAACAAGGACACGGATAAAACCTACAAGGTAGTCACGGGACACATGTTTCTCAAACAATTGGGGGTTAAAAGTGTCAATATCCTAAATAATGACGTGATTATGGGTACTAATAGTGGCTCTTTAATAGTATATAACTTAGTTGAACGTCACAAAAAGGTGTTTGAAAATTGCCATTTGATGGACATTGTGGAAATAGAAGTATTTCCTTCACAAGAGGTGGTTTTGACGGTGGGACTGGATCACCAGATAATCCTTTGGTCTATCAAAGAGTGGAAGCTGATTC
Organism: Yamadazyma spencermartinsiae; assembly: GCA_030582355.1. Lineage (NCBI taxonomy): Eukaryota > Fungi > Ascomycota > Pichiomycetes > Serinales > Debaryomycetaceae > Yamadazyma > Yamadazyma spencermartinsiae. The sequence goes on along the minus strand of JAKTXB010000014.1, from coordinate 123,413 downwards.
GAACGTTTAGGAGCTTGAACACCAGCAATGTTGAGTTAGTAGGAAAGGGAAGAAACTTTTTGAGTGGCGACAGAGCTGGTGGGGTTAATTTGTGGGAGTGTGGCTCTGGAAAAAACATATATACTCATCACAAGATCAAAAATAGAAACGACCAAGTAAATGTGCTTAAGTTGGTGAAAAACCCTTTGGAAGAAAAAGGAACCAACGATTTGGAGTTCGAGACAAATGATAAGCTGGTATATATTGGCTACGATAGTGGAGATATCAGGAAGCTCAATTTATTCACAAAAACGTCGGTGCCACTAGATTTTTCTCTTCTGCTGGGAATCTCTGGTTTACAACAGTATCAAGACCATCTAATTATTACCACGGTTTCTGGAGAATTAATTATTGCCAGAGACAAAGAGATCAAGTATTCAAAGCAGTTAAATTGTTTTGAAACCAAGTTGGCTGTAAACAACAATAATTTGTTCATTTACAACGGAGAAGAAACCCTATTTATGATGAGATTTGATTTTACCTTGTATCAGGTGTTGGATTTGGTATATTTGGTAGGATTGCCGGAGTTCTTCAAGGTAGAGTGTATGGTTTATAAGGACAACCAGTTAGTAGTAGCCTGTGACTATGGAGTAATGACTTATAAGATATAGAAAGGATAGAATGTTAACGAAATGAATTGCAGTCAAATCGTAGTCGTGCAAATCGCAGTCGTGTTTGAACCCAAGATATCTCCGGTTTGTGCGTAACAATAGACAACCTTGCATTTGGCCCCAGCAAAACCATTACAGCGCCAAAAGAAAACTATCACTGAACTATAAGTAAGACTAACAACATGTCAACGCTAAAAGAGTAATGATTCCAAGCTCAATGGCACTCTAACCGAACCCACTTTTCTCTGATCCGCTATGTCTCTCCAATAACAGCCCATACGGCTTTACAAATTCCAATATTCATATATATTCATATATTATCTCATATATAAACTATAATTTAGGTCTTGGGTCTAAGGATTTGAAAACAGTTTCAATAGAAGTAGCTTTCATCATGTTACCCTTGATCTTCAATTTACCGTTCATAAACAATTTTTGTCCGTTAGCTTTACCGTCAGCTAACTTAACGAAGTCAGCATCTTTCAATAATAATTGAACATCGTTCTTTGGTGGCTTGTCAACCTTTTCGATGGAACCTTTGTTTTTCAAGTCCAAGAACCAGGATTGTTCTTTACCTTCTTTGTTCTTTAAGGTGAAACAAATGGTAGCTTTAACTCCACTAACAGCCTTCTTTTGTAAAGCTGGGTCAGCTAACCCGTCAGCTAATTGTTGTAAGAAAGGAGAAGCTTCGAATCCGTCGGCGGTAACACTCATGATAATAATTTATTTAAGAAAAAGTTGTAGTACTTGAAAAAAAAACTATGGGGAAACCTGCGACCTTATAAAGTGAGGACCCCGTCAGACTTCATGTGATAGTGACATTCGCTCCGAGGCACACTGCGAAGATAATGGGGAACCTGTGAAATTTCACTTTGGTGGGGCCACGACCTGGCCACTGAACTGTTCTTGTGGAGACGTTGAGTGAAGGGTTGCATTGGGTAAAGGGGCGGTGGCTATCAGAGGTAAGAGTATGGTTGGGGTCTGGTGTGTTTGGATTCGGATGGGAGGTATCACACCAGAGCATTTGAGTTTAGGCTGAACATCAGCTGGGATGGTGTTGGTAACGACACTACTTTCCTCCGATTAATGGGGGAAGTAACCAAGGCTAGAGTGGAGGTATTGAGCTCGTTCAAAAGCCCAAAAGACTGGAATCGGCTATAGCAAGAGTATTGGTTCATTTTGTTTTTTTTTTGGTGGTGGTTTGGACGCTTCATTTCTAAACTTGTTTCGAAAGGTGGGGTTTTATACGCACATGCGGTTTAGGTTGATCGTGCGATTGATTGTTGCAACCATTTTGCAGACATCGCTTATCATATGAAGGACTGCACGGGCGTAGCTCGGAGTATATTACCGAACCCGAGGTCACAGGTACCCCATACGGATTTATGTATTCAACGGTTTTAGGCTAAATGGAATTGATCTGGTTTCGATTATGCTATGGAGAGTGGTGTCTACTAGGTAATGATTCCCCCAAGCGTTGGTGGTGGTAATAGGTCCTAGACCAGAACTCTGCTTTCCCCAACACTTAAGGACCTAAACTCAGAAGTTTTCGCCCTAATCCTAACACTTCTGGACCTAATCTCAATATCGCTCGCCCTAGGCTCAACATCGCTCGCCCTAAGCTCGCATCGGTCCACTTGGGTTGTTGTCGCGAAATCTCACCTCTTCGCATCTCTGCTCATCTCCCTTCTCTTTTCATCCTTCATCTCTCATCCAATAATGTTTAAATCTGCTTCATCAAAAGCAAAAAGTGTCGAGCTACTAAATAAGTTGACTCACGGGTTGGCAGACACCTCGGACCACAAACTGTCCTCCACGGAAAGAGTCACCAAACAATTCACTAACCCCCAACGCCTGGCTAAGAAGAAGCAGAATAAATTGGTACAACGCAAACTCCTTCAAGAATCAAAGGATCTTAAAAGGATCAAATATGAATTGATTAAGGCCAAAAAGGAAAAGCGTCAGTTGTCGCCGGAACAACAAAAATATTTGACCAAACTAATCCGTAAGAATAAGAATACTTTGATGGATAATGAATTTGAAGAAGAAATCAACCAACTTCAAGACGAGATCTTGAATTATAAGAAACAACAACCCAAGGTATCTAAGAAGAAAGGTCATGTGTTTACGGGCTTAACCCCAGGACTTGCTCCTGTTGATTATAATGAATCTGACGACAGTGAATAGGCTACAATACATAATGAGTATAAATATTGTTCTATTTGCTCTATTTGTTCTACTTGCTCTATATCTGGTTACTCTCTGAGTTCAAACAACAATTGCCGGATATCACATGTTAACTTTCTAATGGATCTTCTGGGATCATCCACACTTTTATTCAATCCAGTTAAGACTTCCTGCTTGTACAACATGACCGTAGGCTTTTCGTGTTTTTGTAATAAGCGTAACAAGCACTCCAACGATAAGTACCTGATTTTTTCTTGGTTTACCACCTTACCGTCCTGGATGATTCTAGTGGTGGCTAACGTGACTAATCTAGAAACCAAAAAAGGCATGTAATTAATCAAGTCGTTGTTTTCTATTATGATCAATAACGTGTCTAAACTGGAATCCAACAAGCTATTGACTTTCAAAGACTGAATAATCAAAGGAATGATCTCCTCGATTCTGAATTTCAAGATCTGGGACTCCACATTCTTTGTCAATATGGACAACAAGCTCAAATAGATGATATTCTCTCCATTCAGCAATACCTTGTCCAAAATGGTGTTGAAAACCTGTTGCTTATATAACAATCTAACATTCAAGTTGTTCACCTTGGAAATGATCTTTGTTCCTTTGGGGATTTCTTTGTTAGGATTGTAAATCTTAAGGTCTTTTAGGATAATATTGAATGCTTGCAAGTATAATTTAGGCACGATTTCTATCTCGTTAAGTAGTTGGTTCAAGTAGTTCATCCCTACAGGGTTTAGTTTGATTACTAAGGACTTAATGATCCATACACATACTTCGAATTGCGGCAATTGTTCGTGGTTTTTTAACTGAGATAATTGAGTCTCTAAGTAGTGATTGTTTTCGAAGAACTTATTGACCACCAAAGATAAGTGTTGCAAATAGTTAATCTTCAAAACCTCGTCGTTCGCTTTGTTAAGAGCGATGATTTGGCTTATCAATGTGTCGAGATACTTCTCGTTAATAGTGGACAACTCCGTGGACTTGTCGATGTTAGCCAAAATCTTGTTGTAGACAATAATCATGGAATTAGGGCTCTCAATCAAACTATATCCGGCCCTTAAGTTTAGTTCAGGACTTGGATCACCTTCAGTAAAGATCCTACTAAACTTGTCCAATATCTCCTGGTGCTTCGACTTGTCGTTATACTTGACAATGAGCCCCACTAACTCACTAACAATCTCCAAGATACTGCTATTATCGTTGGCTTCAAGTAACCTGAAGATGTGAGGTAAGAAGTTCTTGAACCAGGAATTCATCAAAAACTGCTGACCGCTTTCAATCTTGTATACTAATCGGATGATCAACTCAAGAAGCTTGAAGGAAAACTGTTGCTGGTCCTTATTTACCAACAGTAATCTGTTAATTAATCTGATGGAAATAATTTCTAAGAGTTGGTAGTTAATGATCAACCGGTCTAATATGGTCAAAAACTTTGGTAAATTAGGTTCCCCGGCCAGGATTTTGTTCAAAACAACGGGCAAATATATTTCTATGACGGATCTATTGATCTCTTCGTTATTGTAACTCAACAAGTTACTTAACCCAGTCAAGATCTCTTCTACGATCAAGTCACTTAACTGAAAGTCAGGCTTGGAAATAATATCGTTAAACATATCGGTTATAATTCCAATGATTAATTTCCGCTCTTCAAAGCTCAAGAAACTCTGTAATTCAATCAATTTGATATATTGCTGGATGATTTTCCCCTTTAATGTTTTCTCGATGTTTGACGACAACTGCAACAACTGACCCAAAAAGATAATAATGTGGTCCTTGATGTTGTTCAACGCGTTATTGCTAAAGAATAAGGCTTCCTTGGGAATCGACTTCGATAACACCTGATAAGAAATAAATATATACCCAAACCCATCGATCAAATCTCTCTGTTTGTTAATGGTCATAGCCACATCTTCGGAAGAATCCAAGGCATCCGATTCTAGTTCTTTCTCTCCCTCATCGCTAGAGATAAACTTTCCTAAATGCTCATTTCTGAAGATATATCTCATAACATAGTTGAAGCTATATTCAGACGTAGAAGCAATAGATCCCAATAATATCGCCCCCTGCTTAAAATACTTGTTGTTAACAGATAAATGCTCCTTTAAGTCGTTTGTAATGGTCTCTAAGCAGAACTCGCTGGAATCTAATTTCAAAGTTAACTGGTTCAAGATCTCCAACGTCAAGTAAAGACACTTTCTATCGTCATTATCTGATAACTCCAACAAGTCCTGTGGAATGAAGCAGCTACCGTTGGGTCCAAACATGTTTAGACCGTCCAAATGTAATATTTCATACTTCAAGTTATTCCAAATTTTTTGCCAATATAGGGTGATGGTGTCGACGGAAAATGACTGGATAGACGCTAACATAGTTAACAACACGTCGTTTCTAATCACGGGGTTCGTGCTGGTCAATTTCTCAAACAAATTGGTGAACAAATCGTTAGCAAATAACTCCTGAGATGTTAAAGCGTCTCTCAAGCACAGCTTCAACTCCGTGGCAGTGATCTTATACGGATCATTGGGAGGTGGAGTAAAGGAAATCGGGAAATAGCAGAAGCAATTATCAAACAATTCATTGATGTAATTCTTCTCTACGTCGTTGGAGACATCAAACGAGAAAAGCGTGTTAACCGACTTGTTGATTTTGAAAGAAACCAAGAGGTTCCGAGGATCCTTCTCTCCGGTAGTCACATGTATAGCCACCCTTATATATAAGTCAGCCAACGGTTTATTCACTACCAACACGTCCTTAAATTGTAATACTGACTCCACTAGCCTAAACACCTCGTATCTGGCCTTAGCCAAATGCTGAGCAGAATCGTAGTTCTGCAATACTTTGGTTAAAACATCGGCCAATTTAGTGGAAGCGGGAAAGCCGCTAAAGTTTATAAGGTGATAAGTTCCTTGAACAATGTATTTAAAGCTCTGCTTATCGTCGAATTTGCTTAGATAGAATTCAATCATCACGTTCACATCTTGACGAGAGAGCTTGGTACGGTTCATGTCGTACAATTCGTGCAAGGTTTCAGTCAAGCAGTGAATGGACTTGGCTCTTTCGTCGTCATCTGTCGATGTGATTCTGGTTCCAAGTTGTTGGATAAAAGTTAGTAACGTGAGTTCGTCGTTATTGATTAGCTGGGCGATGTGCTTGGAGAACCTGCTGTATGACAGGTAGTCAGCATCGGAAGCAGTGACGAACTGAGTGATAAGGATTCCTAAGTCAGACATTATGACTAAATTGTGTAGTGCGGTATGTATCGTGCAGTTCTATAGATCGTGTGGTATAGATCGTATAGATCGTGTAGTATAGATCGTGTAGTGCAGTATGTATCGTGAAGTGTGTCGTATAGATCTTCTTGTATCGTATAGATCTTCTCGGGTATATATCTCCTCTGGTATATCCTCTAGTATCCTCTATCGTCCAATACTTAAAACGATCTCTTAGTATCTAGCAACACTTCTATAAACCTCCAATAACTCGATGACTTCAGATCTCTCGTCCTTAGGTACTATGCTCAATACTCTTCTCTATATGACTCTCTATATATCGCCTCGTCTTACTATACTCAGCAATATACAAATCTGTCCAGCTTATATACCGCCAGTCGTAGTAACGTAATACACAATACAAAATTTTTCGCACTCACAGCGCTTAGTTAGGGCGGAAGATTCAAGCATCTACAACACATTTATAACAAACACACCATTCACCTGACTTCATTGAACTACTCTCGTGACTAAACGGAAGAAATACATAACAGCGTTTTACCTGTAGATAACATTGCCAGGTTGCTAACTTCATAGGATCCAAGGTCCACGATGATAGAAATCCCTGATTTGGATGAAATCAATGAATCTTCTTACCACGATGAACACAGGAACCAAAATGGATCTCCGTGGAACCACACGGATGGGTTAGGACGTGCTAGTTCACAGGACCGGTTTGAGTCCCGTCTAGCGGAATACGAGAACCAAATCAGTCCCAATCAGCCCAAGGACGATCAAACCCCCGCCGATCATTACACCAGCCCGAATGTTTATGGCCGGGATTTTGGTGATTTTGACGAGGATGTCGACCAGTTTAAGAACTTCCGGTTCAATCCCAACTCCAGTGGGCCGGAAAAACACGGTCCTCATGATAATAGCACCGATAATACGTCGGTGAATCCGGAGTTTAATTCCAAGGTTTCTTTGCCAATGACCGAGAATTCTGACGATATCAACTCCCAGGTGATTGAATTGAACACCGCCAAAGCTCTTCACGTGCGGGAACATTCTGCCGACCAGGAGTTGAACCAGCTGACCTTGAAATTCAAGTTGCAAGATCCTCCGAATATTCGAGAGAAAAATGTCCCAAATGAGTATCCGTTGCACATTGATCATCTTCAGCTTGCTGACGGGAATGTAGATGATCTTGAAGGAAGTGAAGGTGAAGAGCCCGACCTCCCTTATGAGATGAACGGCCACAAGTTAAATGAACCTGACCCTGAGAATCTCGAGGAGCACAACGACGTGGTTCGTGACCTTAATTTTGCATCGCCTATGTCTATAATAGCCAACCGAGCTAGACCGTCTCCACAGCTTCCTCCCGCCTCAGCTGCCGGGTCTTCTCCCTCCACCGCCGCTCAAAGATTGACTTTATCCAACGGGGAGGAGTTTCTTTCAATGCGGAAAGGGTTAGCCACCGACTTGAAATCTCCGGCGGAATACACGTTACATATTGTGTTTACTCAGTTTGTACGTCATGCAGAACGCAAATTAAACTTGTGTCTTGAATATTCAATGCAAGATGAACCACAAGTCATTGAGTTGTTAGCAGAGGGAAACGGGGATGATCAGTTTGATAAGATCATCTCTTCCTTGGGATATATCGCCAGGAAGAAGCCTAAACCAATTATAGATTCTGTGATGTTCTGGAGGAAATCCAAGAGTGAAGTGGCCTCGATGGCGGCAGCAGAAGTGGAGAAAATCTTGCTAACGGCCAAATCTAGTTTATCCAAGCTAAGTCAAGTGACTCCTAGCAACCCAGGCATCAACAAAAACAACACCAATAACGGAACCAAATCTAAGCGAAGCTTAAGTCTTATGAGAAGCAAAAGTTTTTCTCGATTGGGTCCCAAAGACCATCGTCGTAATGTTTCCACTTCGTCTGTTAACGTGGGAAAGCCCAACAGTGTTGAAGAAGAGAAAACCAGAGAATCGGAATTCTATAAACAGAAAGCATTTTATGATGAGCACTTCAACCAGGCCAGAGAAGCTGCTATCCAGGCAGAGAGGAAGTCTCTTGCTTCTATATATATATTGTGTCGAGTGCTTATTGAGGTGGTGAGACAGACTTCTTTTGATGTAATGGGAGATGATTTAGGTGGCAAGTTGGAAGAGATCGTTTACACTCAATTGAAGACGACAGACCCTATTAGTACCAGTGAATCGTTATTGAGGTCAGCTAATTGGAACCTTTTTGCTGAATTATTAGGCTACATGTCTGCCAAAAGATTCTTAAGTGTCAGTGATCGGTTTATCGCTGATTTGGAGAAGCTTCCCGTGGTCATAGATCATGACGACGAGCCTCGATTGCACTTATTAATTCATGGAATGAGATACTTGAAGTTAACAAATTATCCTTTGGAAGTTTTCGAAGAAAGCGCTGAATTCATTGAATCTTTGGCGAAATTTTTTTACAAAGCTCAGAACGAATCAATCATCCTAGCTTATTGTGAAGTGTTAACCAATTTGCTATTGCCATTAGCCAACATATTAACCGCTGAGACTAATCATCCTACCTGGGCTGCTGCCATAGAAAAAATCTTCAACAAAGCATACTTCATCTGGAACAGAATCAATAAAACTATCGCAAGTAATTCCGGCAGTGACAAAAGTACCCCCAGCTTAATCAACCTATCACCAAACGGTTCTGCCACCACGGTATCCGGAGATATCTCCGACATTTGGGAGTGTTCCATTAATCTAGTGACCGCCAGTTTGGCTGTTTCCAGGAAGGAGTTGTTCCAGCCAATATGGTTTGAAGTGATAGAAGAAAACATTTCCAAGTTGAAATCCAAGACGGACGTGGAAGACAAAACCACTTTTATAGTGTGCATCACGCGGCTAGTTTGGGTTTATATGTTCCGCCTAACTGACACCTTAAACAACACCATAAAAAGACTCGACAGCTTGTTCCTGTTGTTATTCTTCAGTCCCACTGCCACCAATAAGAAGAATCAGTGGCTAACCTCAGACATTTATTTGATTAATTCGTTGGTTGAGTTGATCAGAATCATCGGCTACAAGCACTTGAATTACGCCCTAGACAATGTCATTGTTAAGCTCGTTAAGTTGAGTTTCAACGGGATTTCCTTAGAGAATTTGCAGCCAGAGAAGATGATATTACTAGTGAAGAGTTATCTCGCCATATTGGAAGACTACGAGTTGGTAGTTAAACCAGCATTCCCCACCGACGAGCTGCTCAACAAGAGAATTAAAGATGTGGGCCTGAACACTCATAAAAAGCAGAAGGAAACCAAGAAGGTGGAGTTCAGTGATTTCCAGTTTATTGCAAAGAATTCCGACAATGTGTTGATCCATGAGGAGATTTGCAAGAACTTTGCTTCCTTGTTAAAGTTGTTGGATGCTCAATATGGTAGCGACGTCCTCGGGAAGGACTCCAGCAACCAATCGACCCCTTTGTCTTCGACATTTTCTAAAACTCAGTCGCCGTTTTCGGCGTTTCACTTTGGTATTGACTTCTCGTACCAAGTTTCTAAGAATTTGCACATTGAGTTGTTTGCAGCCTTGGTTGATACAGTTCCATGGACCATGGTGCCGTTGGTACACGAAAAGACCTCTCCTTCTGGCATGCCCTTCAAGTCTGTGGTGGAAATATTAATCCGGAACTCGGTTAATTCAAACTTTAGAATCGCCAATGCTTCTATCAACGCTCTAAGAAGGTTGGCGTCCAGAAAGAATCCTAGCGGCTTGATGACCATCTTTGCCAAATTTGCGTTCCAATTCTCCGATAAGCCCAATCCCAACTATAACTCAGACTACTTAAACTCCCCCGAGTTCCACAAATTATTGAAGTTGTACGTGGACTTGTTGAGCTGCTGGTTAAAACAGTTTAGACAGTTCAACGAGGTGAAGAAGTCAAACAACTTTGTCCATCCATTATCTCAGGACGACGAGCTAATGAGTAAAGATGTGTTGAATGATTTGTACCAAATCAACTATAAAACAGACGACTTGGGCGTGGACTCCAACCAGGCCAAAATGAGGACCGGCAACGAGTTAGAATGGAAAACTATTATCACCGTGATCGAAGAAATCGAGGGCCACGGGTTGTTCTTCCTCTGTTCTCAGGACTCCAAAATCAGGTGCTACGGGATCTCCATCTTGAAATTGGTGGAGCAGTTTGACCAGGAGATTTATAACGTCACCGACAACGGCAGAGGCTTGACGCCCGAGAACTCAAACTCCAGCAAGTCGTTGGATTTGAGAAATCATTCTCGGTCATCTTCCAAGTTTGCTGCAGACATTGGTACTAGACTTATTCACGTGTTGGAGTCAGCCGACTTTGTAGAGCTCATCAAACCTTTGAAGCCCGAATTAAGCATGCCAGAGCGGAACCGAGTGTCTAAATTGAAGTTCAAGAAGTCCATTCTCTTGAGATTGGCCGAATCAGACTATGGAATAGATTCTACCTTGTGGTTCAGGCTCTATCCTAAATTGCTTGATATGTTCTTTGAAAAATGCCCCATGCCGGTTGCCATTTGTAGATCCATTGTTTGTGTCAGATTGGTGCAAATGCACGAGCATGTGTTTGACTTCTCAGAGAGTTACAAGAACTATACGTCGTCGTTGTTTTCCCGGCCCACAAATGGAGTGGCCCCGGAAGTGTTGGTGGACCAGTGGAGGCTCTATTTAATCTTTGCCTGCTGTTCATTAACATCCACCAACGAACAGAAAATCAGCTTCCCTACCCAACCAACTCACGGAAGAAAGAGATCGATGCAAATGTTCATTCAACACCAGAAGATCACCAGTGCCAAATCCATCTTCAGGATGGTTATGCCGTTCCTCAAGTCTCAGCAAGGAATGGTGAAGGACGGAGTAATCTCCGGTTTAAGCTGTATAAATATCAACATCTTGAAGACTTTATTAGAGAATGTTCAACAGCCTTTGAATGAATGGGATGAAGGCACCAAAAAGAGAGACCAAGGTGAAGATAGGTTGAGGTCTGAGATCATTCACATCTTAAGTAAAGTCACTACAAGGTTCGGGTCCCACAGTTTGATCTATAAAGACGATTGGATAATCGCCAATTTGGTGTCCATCATCAAAAGTGCTAAGAGCTTCTTGTCTATGCCTCACATTCAGGTTGATGTTGACTTCCAGAAGTTAAGACGTTACTTCTGTATCTTCTTGGAGAACGTAACCAAGGGGCTCGAAAGCAAGTCGGACTTAAACAGATGGCTCCCCTTTGAAGCCCGTATTGGTTGCTTCAACTATTTGAAGGAGTGGTGTGGCCATGGGGAACCTAAAGAGTTGACGGAAGATCGGTACGACAATATGTTCAAGAAGTACAGCCTGGGTCACAGGAAGGACGTTGCGTCGGCTGCTGCTATTTTAGAAGTGGAGAAGAAACAATTGCAGTATGCCACCTTGAGTTGTATGGCCACCATTTGTTCAGGAAGCATCACCCAGCCCATTGACCTTCCGGGAAATGTGGCCGTGATGTCGTTCGATGTTCCGTCGTTAATGAGATGGATCAATTCTCTTTTGTCGTCTGACACTGACAGTATTCATGATATTGGGAAAAGAGCCTTAAGTAATATTTTGCGGCTCAATCCCGACAATAACGAGATATATGAAGAGGTCTTAAAGCAATGTTATACGTCGCAGAAGAACCCCAAGACCACCGAAAGTTATTATATTACGTTTGTGAATTTTTTGATGGAAAATAACCAGTTTAAACATGTCCCTGGAGACTTGTTCTGTTTAGTAACGTTCTTGATCGGTGACGACAACTACGCCATTCGGATCTGTTCCATGAAGCTCTTGCGGTTCTTGGAGTTGAAATTCTTCAACTCCACGTCTGTTAACAAGTTTGCTGAAAGCGTCAACAGTAAGAATAAAGTGGTTTACAAAAAAGCCCTATTTGAAATCTCCGTTCATCTAGCTTCGTTGCACGCGGACGATGCGTTTGAGCGGATCAGCTACTTGACCATGTGCTTCAACTTGGTGGATAATAACACCCGAAGAGATATCTTGTCGTGCCTTTTGCCGTGGGTTCAAACCGTGGAGTTGGCTTACAAAGTGGTCCCGAACCAGGACGACAATGACGCCAACAAGTTGGATTCCGACGCCAAATTAGTCAGGACCATCAACGATTTGACTCCGGCTTCTATTATGGTGTTGAACAACTTGTTTGAAATCACCGTCAAGTTCAGTTCTTTGATTCTGAACGAAGTTGAAGCCTTGTGGGTAGCCTTGGGAAGTAAATCCGGTAACTTTGACAAGATTGTTGAGTATATCATCACCAACTCGTTGGAAAGAAAAAACGCCGGATTTGTGGGGTACGCCAGGCATATCATCGACTATTTAAGCTTCTCACAGCCCGACATCAACGTGATGGTGGATAAATTGATTGACAACTTACAGCCCAAATCCATGGTGCCGCCCAAACCACACTCCGTAACCAACTCGTTTCAGTCTATGAAAGAGTTCCCGTACATCGCCAACTTGTGGGAATTGATTCCCTACAACGAGAAAGACGCAGCGTTTTCTTTGGGACAAATCTCCTTGATTTTCCTCGTGGACTTATTCACGGTTCATAACGACCGAATGGCCAGCCACCTCCCGTTGTTGTTACACGTGAGTTTCTCGCTATTGGACCACTACGTACCAGCGGTCCAGGAAGCGGCTACCACGATGTTGTGTCATATATTCCACTGTTTAGCGTTGACCGATCCCAAGACTGAAATGGCCATAAACAAGTTGACAAACAAGGATCACGGCAAGTTTTTATGGGTTTACGACGACTTGAACAACGACAAAAAAGGTGCCAGAACCCCAAAGAATATGGATTTGTTGGTCCGAAATGCGTTGGAGATTCTAACTCCCGTGGCCAATAGTTTACAAGAGGACTGGAGTCGGGTAGCGTTGAACTGGGCCACCACTTGTGCTGTCAGACACATTGCCTGTAGATCGTTTCAGATCTTCCGGTCTTTATTATCGTTCTTGGACCAGCCCATGTTGAAGGATATGTTGCACAGATTATCCAATACTATCTCCGATGAAACCCCCGACATCCAAGGGTTTGCTATGCAGATTCTTATGACGTTGAATGCTATCACGGCCGAGTTGGATTCAGAGAAGTTAATCGACTTTCCCCAGTTGTTCTGGTCCGGGGTAGCATGTTTAAGTACCATTCATGAACAGGAGTTTATTGAAGTGCTTTCCGCCATGTCGAAGTTTGTATCCAAAATCGACTTGGATTCTCCAGAAACCGTGTCGTGCTTGATATCCACGTTTCCTCCTAAATGGGAAGGCCGCTTCGAAGGGTTACAGCAGGTGGTGATGGTGGGGTTAAGGTCTGCTACTTCGTATGATCAAACTATGAAGTTTTTGGATAAGTTGAATACTTTGCAAGATAGTGAGATCATTGGCACGGGAGATTCCCGGCTATTGATGACGATTCTTGCTAATTTGCCTCGGTTTTTACATGCGTTGGACCTGAGGGTCAACAACAAAGAGGTGGAGGATTCGGCCATGGTTTTAAGCTCCATGAGTGAACGGTCCGGAAAGCCGTCTTTGGCCAAGATCTTCGTGTCTTTAAGTAAGAACCGGTTCCGATCCAAGAAGGATTTCTTGGTGCAAACCATCACCAGTATTCGAAACTCCTTCTTCCCTGAGTTTGAGGCACAGACCTTGGTTTTATTGCTAGGGCTTTTATCCAACAAAACCAAATGGATCAAGCTAGAAACCTTGAGTATCTTGAAATACGTGTTTCCGTTGGTCGACTTGCAAAGAGAAGAGTTTGTAGGAGTCGGGGCAGATTTAATCTCGCCGTTATTACGATTATTGACCGACTATGCTGAGCCGGCGCTCGAAGTGTTGGATGAAGCCGTTAGCATTTCCGGGTCTCAGCTAGATAAAGACGTTTTACGAATGAGTTTGGGCAATTCATCCATGAAGAAAGAGTATGAACGAACAGCCACGTTATTTGGTATTCCCGATGACAGCGGGTGGTCCATTCCGATGCCGGCAATCACTGCTTCCAGCACCAGAAACAACGTGCATGCGGTGTTTTCTACTTGTACATCAGCCACCAAAGTGGAAGATGAAGATGAAGTGGACCCAGCCAACGATGAGATTCATTTCCATAGAGAAGATTATTATGCTCCTCCTACAGATAACGCGTCTGCCGTAGAAGAACGAGAAGCAGCGTCGTTAAGCCACATGTGGGCAGCGTTGGACGATTTTGACTCGTTTTTCACCAAAGAAAACGACAATGTTCCTATCAACACAGCTGGTTTAAGGAGAAATGGTCCGAATCACCATCTTCACAGTGCTTCGGTTGACACGAGAATCAGCACCACCAGTGACCCCATTGCTCCATTGGACTCGGCTCCGTTCGTATACGATAAAAAAGCGTCTGTTATTTTGAACCGGAGTTTGGCCAGAACTCAATCCAATTCGTCGTTCAAAAATAGCCTTGCTGATTCCATAGGAACTCCTAGTTATAACGCCCAGGGAATGAACTCCAAAAGATCGTATATTCCCTTTAGAAGTAACAAGACTGTCAAACAAAGGGATAACTATACCACGCCAGTGATGCCGACATCGCCGACTTTTGAAGCCCAAGGGGGTAACATCAATACCCCTTCCATGACCAATATAAAGCCTGCGACATTTGATTCGCCCGAAACTATTACGGCGACTCCGCAAGACGGCAATACAACGATGTTGGACAGTTTCTTGGGGACAAATAAGAAGAGGACCCGCAAGCAAGTCAAGTATCCACCGTATTCACCGATTATTAGTGAAGGGAGACCCAACTCCGCTAGTTCCAATCCTATGACACAAACTCAGCCACCATCGGCTGGAACAGTTTCATCAAAGAGCAAGGATAAGAAGCGGAATTCGAAGTACACGCTGAAGACGTGAGAGGAAGAATGAAGAAGTCGTGAAGATATTAAGAAACATACGGCAATATATGGCAATATACGGCAATATGAGGAATAAATGAAGAACAAGCAGCTAGCCAGCGAAGGACAGCGCATCTTGTAACCTAAATAGTATAAATAGGGCACAATTAAAGACTATCACAGTAATATATTTGGCCTTTGTAGCATCTTGTAGCACCGCACCACCGCATCTTGTGCGTATCTCCCTCTTGTGCGTACCTCCTCTTGTGCGTACCTCCTCTTGTGCGTACCTCCCTCTTGTGCGAATACCCCCATCGTCGTGCCCTATCCTTCTCACGTGAGTTTCTCGAAAAATTTTTATAGCAAAGTTCTCTATTTTCTTCTACTATAACTATGGCTGGAAAGAAACAACAACAAAAACCTTCAGACAAAAACAGGGCCAAGGCCAAGGCCAAGTCGGCCGACGACAAAACCTTCGGAATGAAGAACAAAAACAAGTCCAAAAAAGTCCAGGGCCAAATCGACCAGATCAAAGCCGGTGCCGATGGTGGGCTAGCTAAGAAGAAAGAAGCAGAAGCTAAGCGAAGAGCAGAAGAAAAGAAGGCCAGTGAACAAGCCAAAAGGGAAGCAGCTCAATTATACGGAATCCAGCAACAGAAGGTCCCATTCGGCGTCGACCCCAAATCCGTACTATGTGAATTCTTCAAAAAGGGTCTTTGTACCAAAGGACCCAAGTGTAAGTTTTCTCATGATATAAACGTAGGAAGAAAGGATCTTAAGAAAGATTTATATACCGACGCTAGAGAAGAGAAGGAGGCCGACACCATGGACCAATGGGACGAAGAAAAGTTGAGAAAAGTCATTTTATCGAAGCATGGGAATCCAAAGACCACCACCGACAAGGTGTGTAAATACTTCATTGAAGCGGTGGAAAACGGGAAATACGGGTGGTTTTGGGTTTGTCCCAACGGTGGAAATGATTGTATGTACAGGCATTCATTGCCTCCGGGATTTGTGTTGAAGACCAAAGAGCAAAAGAAGTTGGAGAAATTGGCAGCTGAGTCAGCTCCAAAGATCACCTTGGAAGAGTTCATCGAGTTAGAAAGAGGGAAGTTGAACAAGAGCAACTTCACGCCAATAACAATCGACACTTTCAACGAATGGAAGAAGAAAAAACAACACAAAAAGGTTGAAATGGAGAAATCTGAAAAGAAGAAGAAGACTGGGAGAGAGACGATTTTGGAGTTATTTGCTGATAAGTATTATAAGGAAGAAGAGAACAAGGATGAAATGGATTTGTCGGCATTCAGGAAGGAGTTGCCAGACGATTCGGGCATTAAAGACTATGGAGACGGGGCGGTGAAGTTCCACCAAACTCCAGAGGAAGCGGCTGAACAAGCTCCTAAACAGAGTGAAGCAGCTGAACAGTCAGCTGAACAGTCAGCTGAGCAAACAGCATCTACACAAAGTGAAGCAGCTGACGATCCTCACTCCCAATCCAACCGCCATGCTATCTCGGCCTAATGAACTACATTTAACGAACTCTCACTTTGTATAATATCATATATATAGACTGTAGTTAATATATATTCTCAACTATTCTTTATTACGTCCTTCAACACCTGATGGCTGATATCATACAAGTTCCCGTCCTGATCATTGACAAATCGTACCACTGTAGACGTATGCTGTAGCTGTTTGGTACTGCTCATTACTCGTTGGATCCATTCGGCTCCTCTTTCGTCCACCTCTTCCAACTCTTCAAAATTATGGCTGTAGTAAATATTGGTCAAGTTATTAAACAACTGCTCTTTGGTGGGGTTTTCAAAGTTCATTTGTGTAGACGGATGGATACGTTGTGGCACCGGGGGCGCTGTTTCCACCAAATCTGTGTCTGTGTGGGACTTTTTATTACGGCGTGGTAAAGGAGGAATCTTGTTCAATTGTGATCCTTTTAAACTAGTAGGTTTTCGGGGGACTAATGGCGGTAATCTTGACGACCGTTTTTCTGCCTCTGTAGTAGGAGGAGTTCCAGGGAACGCCACGGGGGTGTCCGATAGGTCGATCAAATCTTCAATTTCTTCTGGCTCATAGCTGGGTTGTTCTTGTTTTGGCTCTGATCGTATGATTCTAGACAGTAAGATCCTATTTAGCTCTTCAAAGATCTTCATATCGTTCACATATGACAAGGAATTCGGAACGTATCGAATGTAAATGGCCAAGATTTGGTCCGGGTGGTGTTTAGCCAAACTTACGTAAGACTCAAAGTCGTACTCTCCTGAATCTCCTATACAAATAAACTTCTTCTTGGGGAAGTCATTAACTATCTTATTCAACGCCGTGCTCTTCCTAGATGACGACGGCTCCATTAAAGACGAGATAATGTTCCCAGTATATTGTTTTAAGTGCAAAGACCCAAACGGTAGGCCCACAGTCTTGAAGTATTTCAATATGGTAGGAAACAATTGTAAGGGGGAATTGGACACATAATGAAACGTCACCTTGCCAGAAAGTAACTTGGTATACCATTCGATCATAGGAGGGATGTTCCAATGATTCACATCCTTTAATAATAAACTAGCCAACAATTCACGTTTATCACCAATCACTCCTGTTAACTTGACGGTATCATCGATATCACTTATTACCGCTAGCCCGTCACTAGGGACCAAATAAATAGGTTGACACGTGAACATGGTTTCATCTCGTTTAGCTGTCACTTGCACAACTGAAGGCTTGTAATCAACCGTTACACATTGACGAAAACATCCGTTCCCGTCGGTTAAAAAGTCTACACTCTGCAACTTCTCTGTGGGCATATGGTCTTCGCTTCCAACTACCACCGTCAATTCGGCGTTGGCAATGAACCTCGCTATAAAATACCCCAATCTTTCCTTCAAGGTGGCTTCGTGGGATCCTATGGGGCCACTGCTGCTGCCAGCCTGAGACCCAAAACTAAAGGTGGAACCGTGATTCAAGTCAGCAGATTCCGGGCTCTTCCCACTCAATGATGAATTATCAGACACAATAGACTCTCCGTCGGAGTTGTCGTTGAACATATCAGGCTTGAGCGTGTCGCTTTCTAAGTTGTTGATGGCTTGTTCCTGTTGAGCCAGGTTGGAGTCATACCGAACTATCTGCTTCACCAAAGACAAAATCAACCTGTTTTTCCGGGTCATTAACCCAGGACACGATAACCACCCTCCTACGTCCACATGGTACTTGCCATCGTCGGTTTGGCGGGTGTAAGTAGGAAATAGCGTGATAGTGGCATCTTGAGGAATCTTGATTCTTCCTTGGTCGTCGTACTTGTCGTTAACAAAGGCTCTTCCTGTGGCAATCTGGGACACAGACCCCGAAATCCGGGGGATATACACGTCTCTGGCGGTTCTAGCAAGCCCAAACAACCGCTGTCTTCTGGACTGAGGAGCCTCGCCATCAGAAGAAGATGACGACGACGATGATGAATTAGAACGGGATCGGCGCTCAATCATCTTTCCATGACGTTTGATTCGTCTTAGTTGTGACTTTGCTTGGAGGTATTCGGTTCTGTTGAGAGGATACTTTAGCTTGAGGGACTTGTAATCTCTGTATAAGTTTGTAAGAGCGGCCAAGCTACGAAAGGGGAAGCTGAAAGGTTTGAGGGGTTTTGACAAATACGCCGATATTCTTGCGAAGGACTTGGGGGGCACTGTGGAAACTGGATTGGAGGAGTTTGGGGGGTTTGATGAGCAGGATGAGCTTAGTGGTAGGAGTTGAGAGTTTCTGGGGAGAAGTGCGCGATGCGACATTGATCTTTAAAATGTCGTATGGGATGATGGAGTGGAGTGGAGTGGAGTGGAGTGGAGTGGACGATGGGTATGAGAGGTAGTATAGTCATACTATGGGCGGACTGAAAGTCAAAGACTATAGCCTAGAATGAGCCTAGAATGAGCCTAGAATGAGCCTAGAATATAGCCTAGACAAAGAGATGCCTGGAGTATGGATATCAGTGAATGGAGAGGGATTGTAGCCGTCGAGTCCTAAGGAGAGAGATATGGTGATAGAATTGATAGAATTGAGGTAGCTCTTGTTCTGGAGAAAGAGCCTAGTTGAGCTGTTCTTATACTCGCTCTGAACTACTTCATACTTTCATTTCTCTCTCACATCTCTCGCTTCCCTCACTTCTCACTGATCTCCAACTCCCACCTCGCGCGCGACATTGTCAATTCGATCTCTTACTCCTAATCATAGAAATACTACACTATCACGTAGTTTAACGTCACTAAGCCTACCCCAGGTCTTGCTTATCCTTAAAACTCCCCTTAACAAGGTCACCTGATAATCTCCTGACCGCCTCCTGACTGCCTCCTGACAATTCACATTTTACAACACCCTAAATCTTCAACACTATCGTCTCCTATTCTCCACAATCCAGAAAATGTTGGAGACTCTATCAATTGGAAACGAATTAAAAGACTCGTATAAAGTCACAGACAAGTGGATCAACAATGGCATCAATTGGCTCGGCGACATCGACGAATTCTATAAGGAACGTAGTGCCATCGAACGGGAATACTCCGCCAAACTCAAGGAATTGTGTAAGAAACATTTCGATAAAAAGGCAAAGATATCTGCCAACCTTTCAGTTGGAGATGACCCCCAAATCACTCCAGGGTCCTTGGAGAGTGCCTCGTTGGTTTTATGGAATGATGTGTTAACCCAAACCGAAGCCATTGCTGACGAACGAGCCAGCTTAAGTCGAGATTTTGCCATGAAAGTAGGAGAGAACCTCGTGACTTTGAAGGCCAAAACCGGCAAACTAGCAAAGCACATTGAATCCATCCACGAATATTTGACGGAAGAAAAGTTGAAAGTCGAAGATGAAGTCAATAAAAGCAAGAAACATTACGATTCTTTGTGTTCCAATACAGAAAGCGCCCGACAAAAGACGGAAAAGTCGTCCAGTGACAAGTATCAACGGAAATTAGAAGAGAAGGAAGTGGAAATGAACATCGGCAAGAACCAGTACTTGATGAAAATCAATATTGCCAACCGGTTAAAGGATAAATACTACTATCAAGATGTACCGGAATTGTTGGATTACTTCCAGGAATTGAATGAAACTCGAGTGCAATTGTTGAACAAAGTGTTGAAAAATGCCAACATCATTGAACGGAACTCGAATGATCGGGTTAAAGATAAGTTGACGGCCATAGATGGAACCATTAATGAGAATAATCCGAAATTAGATGTAGCTATGTTTATCAAGCATAATATGGTGGACTGGAAAGAACCTCAGGATTATTACTTCATTCCTAGTTCTATTTGGCACGACGATGAAAGTTTGGTAGTTAAAGAGCCTGAATTGTCGGAATTGAAGAAGATTTTGAATAAAAGTTCTATTGATTATAACAATTTAGAGTCCGAGTGTTTAAATATCAAGCAGACGTTGGAGGAAAACATCAATGCCAGACAACAGGAAATGACTGGTGATAATGTTACCTTGAAGTTCGATGGCAAGTTCCAAACTGTCTTATCGACGTTGTTGAAGTTTATGAGAGAAGATACTAATAGAGTTAAAAACGAGGTGATTATTGAGTTGATTCAGAACTTTGCGGGCGACAAGGACTTAAGTTACGAAGAGAAGGTCCAAGTTAAGAAGTCCAAATTTGGCTTGTTTAAATCTCGAAAGGGAAAAGAGGATTCCAACGACACACAATCGTTGCACACAGTTAAATCTGCAACCAGTCATAAATCGTTAGGATCATCCAACGGACTATTCAATTTGAGAAGAAATCGGGGCCAATCAAATGCTTCATCTGCTAACACCGATAAACCGGTAGGAAAAGCGTTGTACGGCTACGAAGCTGCTGGAGACGACGAAGCTTCTATGGCAGCCGGAGATACGTTTAATATTCTCGATGAAGATGACGGATCTGGTTGGACTATGATTGATAATAACGGAAGACAAGGACTAGTTCCTAGTTCTTATATAAGCGTCACAGCTGGTGCCAGCTCTGGTGATACTAAACGTAAAGGGCCACAAGTAGCTCCCAAAAGAGGGGCTAGACGAGTGCAATATGTGGAAGCTGTTTATGATTATGAAGCAGATGGAGACGATGAGATTAGTATTGCGGCCGGAGATAAGATTGTGTTGATACAAGAAGACACTGATGGCAGTGGATGGACGGAGGGAGAGCTCAATGGCCGAAAGGGGTTATTTCCCACCAGTTACATTAAGAAAGTATGAGAAGGAAGAGAGAGAAGAAGATGAAGGATGAGGTTGAAGTTTGCAGTTTAAAGCTTGAAGTTTGCAGTTTAGCTTATGGCTTTTGCAGTTTGAACTTGAACTTTGAAGAACTCAACCTAGAAAGCCAACTCTACATCCAGCTGAGGCTAACCCTTCTCTCAGCTGAAGCTAAAGACATACTCTCATACTCTCAGCCGAAGCCAACTCAATTAGCTCATCTGCTTACCCCAGCTACCCCTACATTCAACACTATTTTCACTATATTTATTAGATGATATATAAATATACATTCCCAGTGGATTAAGTCAGTAACATTATGATCTAGTTTTCGCCAGGGATTTCGAAAACTACTTGTTTTCCAGTCAATTTAGCATATAAATGTTGGAAAGATTCTAATTTATAATCAACAGCAGTAGAATCTTTAGAATCTAATAAAACTTTGTGGATCTTGTTACCACCAACTAAGTATCTAACTCTCTTACCAATGATTTCAGTTGGGAACACTAAATCTTCCAAGATTTGATCGTGAACAGCAGTTAAAGTTCTAGATCTTGGTCTCTTTTGGCTTTGTTTAGAACCTCTGGCAGGCTTTGGTAAGATTCTTCTTTCGGCTAAGAATACAACGTGTCTGTCAGGGAACTTCTTTTCCAATTCTCTGGTTAATCTGGTTTGGACTTTTTTGTAAGCAACTAAAGAAGGAGGAGGAACGAACACAGCTAAAGCTTTCTTACCACCTTGAACATCGACTTCTTTAATGGCTTTGAATTGTAAAGGTCTTAAGTCGGCTTTTAAATCTGGTTGGGTTTCCAAGTCGACAAAAGCTTGGGCCACTTGTAATTCTAATTCACTTGGTTTCTCGGATAAAATCTTGTTGGCAGCAGACATGTTGGATATGTTATAAAAAGTGTAGAAGATAGAAAGATTGAAAAAACTTTTCTGAGGTAGTTGCACTGAAAAATTTTTCAGAAGGGGACACGCCCACTTGAGAGTGCGAAAGTGGGGGTGGTAGGTTGTGCGAGAATGGTGCGAGAATGGTGCGGGAATGGTTCCAAGGTGGTGCGAGGATGGCTCGGGGTTGGCGCGATGTGCGAGAGTGAGGATGTTAGGTAGAGAAGGTATTCGTGAGATAGGGCCGATAGACTATTTGGAGGTTTGGACTATATAGGGAGCTGTATAGCACATTAAGACTGTGGTAGGTTGAACAAGAGATATAGTGCGTCGGGGTGAGTTGGGACGAGATTTTATGGAAATGTATGAGATGAAACGTCTTGTCACGTGAATGTGTGACTGCGAAATTCTGGCTGCAACAAATTGTGCTAATAGTGCTAATGATACCGTACGGCATATTACGATATAATGCAATGTGAGACGAGATGAGATGAGATGAAGTTGTATGGCATTAGAAGACAGTGTATCATGTTCTATTTGGTTTTTGTAAAGCTTGCTCTTACTGTTTGTTACAAACATTACCGTATGAATGCTTATATAATGGATGATTATATAACCTCTTACTAAGCTTGTTTTAGCTCGCAAAGTCACTCGGTTCCCTCAATGGATTATACGGATCTTGGCCAAACATTACATCATTAATACTATAAATCTGGACAGTGTGTGCTCCACACTATTACTCCTATAATTATCTTATTACTACTTCTTTATATTCTTAGTCCATTGTCACTACGCTCTATGACCCATCGATTCCACCATCTGGCACCGTCTAGCATCCCAGCACCATCTAGCACCTCTAGCACAATCTAGCACCATCGCCGAGCTAACGTTTCACTCTTTGAAGCGATCGGTTAGTCCACGCCCTCCATACTCACAAACTCTCGCAACGAGGTTCAACCGGTAATGGTATTTAAACGGCTCTTATCCCCGTTACCACCACTTCGATTCAGTTCCTTCTTAAGAAGCAACAACCTTGCCCTAACCTTTACAAGAACCGTGCTGAACATGAGCTTAATTGAAAACGCTAAGAAACTCGCCGCTTATAAAGCGGTCGATGAAAACTTCCCTAAAGATGGAAAATTCATTGGAATTGGATCCGGACTGACGGTAGTATACGTGGCGGAAAGAATCGGACAATTGTCTAACAAACAAGATTTTACATGTATCCCCACCGGGTTCCAAAGTACTCAGTTAATTATTGACAATGGCTTGAAATTGGGCACAATTGAACAGTATCCAAACCTCGACATTGCCTTTGACGGAGCTGATGAATGTGATGAGAAGTTGAATTTGATTAAAGGAGGAGGAGCCTGTTTATTCCAGGAGAAGTTGGTGGCCAGTTGTAGTAAGAAGTTCATTGTAGTGGCTGATTACAGAAAAAGATCACCAAAATTGTTAGGAACCAACTGGACTCAAGGGGTTCCAATTGAAGTAGTTCCTAACAGTTACGTCAAGGTGACGCAAGAATTGAACAAATTGGGGGCAGTTAAGGTGGTTTTAAGATCTGGTGGTAGTTCCAAGGCCGGTCCTGTTATCACAGATAATAATAACTTCTTGATTGATGCTGATTTCGGCAAGATAGAAGATCCGGTGAAGTTACATGAACAAATCAAAAGCTTGATTGGAGTAGTTGAAACTGGGTTATTTTGTGAAATGGCAGCAAAGGCGTATTTCGGAGAGGACGATGGTCAAGTAAGTGTGGCTACGAAGTAGGATATTACTTTAGTTGTGTGTACTTGAATTAGTTTAGTTCTGTGTACTTGAATTAGTTTAATTCTATGAACTGGTTTAGAATGGTTCGCGAAGTAAGAGAAACAAACCAAGAAAACAAGTAGTAAATCTAGCAAATTCAAGTAGATGTAGCTAGCTCAACACTCTAATATCGTGGTTATTCCCGACTCTAATTGTTCTCATCTCTTACTTCTTGGTCTACACTCATGAGATTCGTGAAACCTCATTCAAATAACCTTATGTATTACACTACTTACTATTATTAGATATCCAGTTTAATGTTTCAACTAATCCGGTCCCATTAATGGCAATGGTGGGTATCACAGACCAAATATGATTCCCAGGTAAATTATTCAAATCAAACCTCTCAATTAACTCCTTCGGTTTAATGGCACCAGACACGTCCTGTTTGTTGGCCAACACAATCAATAAGCATTCACTCAACTCTTTGTCACTGATAACTCGTAATAACTCCTTCTTACTTTCCTCCAACCTATTTAAATCACTGGAATCCACCACGTAAATTAATGCGTCGGTCCCGGTGAAATAATGTCTCCATAACGGTCTAATTCTTTCTTGTCCACCACAATCCCACACCGCAAACGACACGTTCTTTTGCTTGACGGTTTCCACGTTAAATCCTACGGTGGGTGCAGTTTGGGCCGTCTTCCCTAATTTCAATTTATACAAAATGGTGGTCTTCCCGGCGTTATCCAACCCCAACATCAAGATTCTCATCTCTCTGTTCTTAAATAATTTCGACATAAAAATCCCCATGGTTGCTAATTAAAGGAGTGTGTAACGTAAGCAGCTGGTCAACTGGTGTTATATATTCTTCAAAACAATTCCAATTATTGGGCCCTGGATTTATGGCTCGTCTAATTTTCGCGTTTGACGACATTTCCGATTAGATGGATTGGGAATAGATATGGCTATTGTTCCGGATTAGTATAAAATGGTACCTAAGTGAGAAGTGGCCGGGACTGAGCGAGTGATTGTAACATCCGGACACCCATACTGTGAGAGCTACTGTAACATCCTGACTCCCATACTGTGCGAGTGCCTGTTCCGACTCCAATACCGTGAGCGTTCTCGTCTCTTATATCTATTCTATATCTCTACTTACTCAATCTCTCTAATGACAACTTCACATCCCCATTGGCAAAATGGTCAAGATTATAATAATTGGGCGCCAACTCAATTAACCACCGTGGGTTAATATTAGTCACGGTCCGAATATAATTCTTCGACGTCAACACAAATTCATTATAAATTACCCACTCATTTTCAAACGTCAACACAGAAGATGGATGAATCATCACATCCTGATTATCTTTTACGGTCGTATAATTGTTCTTCTTGGACCCTGACTTCCGTTTGGCCACTTGCATAAAGAACCCGGCCACTAAAGCTCGACGAATGTTGTCCCAGTATTGTTTGTCATTGTAGTCTGTAGACAATAGCTCAAGGTTATATTTCATCATGATATTCTTCAACTGGTTTCTAACATTTCTGGCCGATATTAACGACCTATAATTAAGGAAATTGTCCCGACACCATTTACTGTCAGCCCCGTTATTCATGAATTCTTCGTAAACATTCAACAACGTCAAATGGTCTCCATCCTGGTGAGAAAACGACATTTTGATTTCATCTGCTATTTGCTTATGTTGGATGGGCCTGACAAACACATTGGGGACCGAGAGTAAGGAAACAATAGTCAAAATCTCGTTGGAGCACCGGAATTTGATGGAGTTAATTAATAAAATCGCTAACATAGGATCAAGCGGGAAATTCGAAGCCAATCTTCCTAAACTGGTCAAATCTCCCTCGTCGCTAAGACACGCCAAATAATTCAACTCTTCTAACGCTCTCATCATGGTTTCCGGAGCCGGAGGATCCATAAAATCAAAGTGCACCAAATCATCGATTCCTAGTTTCTTCAACTCCAACACCGTAGAACTTAAATTGGACCGCAAGATTTCAGGATAGCTCTGCTCAATCAACTCTTTTTGGAACGCTTCTTCCGTATACAACCTAAAACATTTCCCTGGCTTGGTTCTCCCAGCTCTACCGGCTCTTTGCTGAGCGCTGGCTTTAGATATTGGGGATACCAACAAAGACTCGACTCTGATTCTTGGGTTATACACTTTCTGTTTAGAAAACCCTGGGTCAATCACGTAGACAACACCGTCAATAGTCAAGGACGTTTCAGCTATATTGGTGGAGACAATACATTTTCTCCCCCTTTTACCGTTAGCAGTAGAAGCTGGAGCTGGCTCAAATATCTTTTGTTGCTGGTAAGGCGGTAAAGACCCATAAAGCGGGTAGATTTTTAATTCTCCACACTGACCTTCTCTGATTAATTGATCCGTTTCTAAGGAGATCTTCTTCACGGCATCTTCAATTTCTTCTTCCCCCGTTAAAAACAACAAGATATCCCCTTCATCCTCGGTAGCATGGATTTGTAACACTGTCCTAATAGAGGCGTCCAAGTAATCTTTTTGGTATTCTGGAGTATAATAAATCTCCACCGGATGAGTTCTCCCTGGAACCGATAACAACGGAGCGTTGTTAAAGTACTTTTGGAATTTAGCTGCTTCTAATGTAGCAGACATAATAATGATCTTCAAGTCGGGTCTTTTAGGAATCAACGTCTTCAACAACCCCATCAAAATATCGGTAGCCAAAGTTCTTTCGTGGGCTTCATCAAGAATAATCACAGAGTATCTGCTTAATAAATGGTCTTCCATGGCTTCTCTTAGTAACATCCCGTCGGTCATATACTTCAAAATGGTGTTTTCGTTGGTTTTGTTTTCAAATCTGATGTTATAACCCACCTGATCTCCCAAATCGACATCCATTTCATCCGCAACTCTGGTAGCCACAGACATGGCTGCCACTCTTCTGGGTTGGGTACAAGCGACTTGGGTTCCTTGTAAATGGCCCAAGTCGTCAAATAACACAAATTGAGGGATCTGGGTGGTTTTCCCGGACCCAGTTTCCCCTACAAATACCATGATCTGGTTGTTCTGGAACGTCTTCAAGAATTCATCTCTCTGTTGGTGAACCGGCAAATTTCTTCTGGTTTTCAAGATTTCGTAGTATTTGGAGGTGAATTGGCGGCCACTGAACGGATTGATGGCCTGGTCTTCCAATTCCATGGCGGTTTTGCTTGTGGATTTGAACCTTTCATACTTTATATACTTTTGAAGAGATGAGGTAGAATGATCGGTATCGATCATATTAGGATCCATTTCAAAGGCTGAGCTTGAATTTGAGGATAATGAAGAGCTGGAATTGTCGCTTACATCTTCGGTGGCCATTTTTTTGGTGGCTTTTTTATCGCCTTTGGCTTCTAATTTTCTTTTACTAGACTTCCCCATGTTGATGATAGTGTTTTGCAGAGATGAGCATTTCAGATTTTTCACAATGGGTCGTGCGTGGTTCAAGTTGCAAAATCGATATGGTTTCTGGTGTATGAAATGCTTGCAACCGTGGGTGGAATGCACAAAGTGTGTCTTATTAGTGTAAGGATAATGTCTACTAGAGGTCTATTGTAGATGTGTCTTGTTTAAGTATGTTAATATTTCAATGCAATATGTAATGTGAGCAGAGACGAACTTTAAACAGTCAAAAAGACCTTTAAAAATCGTTTAAAAATCATTTAAAATTTCTCAAAAAATATAAAAACAAATAAGAATAAGGATATTGGACCCTCACTTAGACTCACTCTAATCCATCTGAAACATCCTTTTCCCCTTATCCTCGTTCATGCTTTTCTCACCTTATCTTTAATGGAGTCCCGAATCCCAAGTTGCAAAATTCGCATTTTAGCAACCACAAGTATTGCTACATAGATCCAGTGATATTGCTCCATATATTGCCTATAAACAACCGCTGAACTACTCCTACTACACACTATTCTACAGTCTCCCCACAATCCCTCTAATATACCTTACTTCTACACTGCGCTCAGTCGTCTGTGCCTTCTCTGTCTCACTTATTGCTTTAACTATAAATAGTGATTTTTCATATGAGAACCACTCCTGCATATTACTCAAAAATAGGTACAATAAGATAGCCTAGGGTTTAGATCGTAAAACTGAAACACACACCGAATTGCTCTCCAGCACCAGCTATACCACCGCCACCATTTGCCAATGATTGTTGCCCCCCACCAGCAACTCCTTTCTTTCTCCACAGCAATTCTGTTGCAAGAATTGTGCAAGAAAATCATTGTCGTCGTCTAATGAATGAAGATCTGCGATTGGGAAATATTTAACCCCACACTTCATCAAACAGGCAATGTTTATTGGGTACAATAAACGCCAGATAAACACTCAGTAAACACCCAATAAATACCCAATAAACACCAACGCCCCCAAAACAACCCCCCGGCTCCTGTCTACTACCTCTAACTGGCTAATAATCCTCGTTACTCATTTCATCCACTCATATTTTGACAGCAACCAGATGCCCGCCTCTAATTATCACAAGGAACAATTCCCGGTGATATGGACAGCCCAGACGTCGCGCCCATCACACCGAGCTATGTTCAGGAAAATAGCTCCCAGTTTTGCATGTTTTCCGACACGCAGTCCCGTTTTCCGGCATACAATCCACAGTGCCCTAACTGTAATTTTAGGGTAAGGCATACAAAAATTTTCTTCCTTTTGTACGAGCCCGCACTGAATCCCCTTTATAAGCCAGCAGATCCCGCCAAAACAGAAAGTCCACATAGCATTTTCTCTTTATAACTAGATGAATAAACAACTATATCAACTTTACTGCGTGGGCAGGACGTCGGCAAGTCTATCGGCACAGGTAGCCGCCATTGTTAAGGCCGATGTTCACAACAAGCTCATGGCTGCTACTGGTGATATGTGGAGCCTAACTCGTACTAGCGCCAACGAATGTGGTGCTAAGTTTGACACTTTTGGGGGGTCTAACAGTATTTATAAGGACTTACATGCCAAGTCCCAAGGGGCTAGGACCTTTGTGAGAGGGTATTCCACCAGATCCAAGAATTATTCTACCAAGGCATTTGATGAGATAGATAACTTGAATTCCAACTTGGATCCTTTTAACCCAAATCCTGACTCCAATTCCAAGTCTAAGAAGTCCAGAAAACACCGGACAAAGCAGGTAGTAGGGGGCCACAGCGTCAAATCTGATATGATGGCGTCAGAAGTTCCTAGTTCTAGATTGTCTAGAATCTTTCATTATGGATCTTTGGCAGCTGGAATGGGGTTAGGAATGGCCCAACATGGATTTAAACATTATACGGATTCTGGCAATGGCAAGGCCCTGGGTTCTGAGGGTTTGACCTTTAGAAATTTGTTGTTAAACCCTAAGAATATTGAAAGAATGGCAAAGAAATTCAGTCAAATGAGAGGAGCTGCGTTGAAAATTGGGCAATTGTTATCTTTTCAAGATAATTCAATTTTACCGAAGGAAATCCAGGCGATTTTGTTGAAGGTACAAAACTCGGCTCATTATATGCCATATTCTCAATTGAGTAAGGTCATGACTCATGATTTGGGAGAAGACTGGAGATCGAATCATTTTAATAGTTTTACTGATTTGCCAATGGCAGCAGCTTCTATTGGGCAAGTGCACGACGCTGTAACCAAGGATTTATCCAAAGTGGTTGTAAAAGTGCAATATCCAGGAGTGGCTAATTCTATTGACAGTGATTTGAATAACATTTTAATGTTTTTAACTGCCTCGTCTTTATTGCCTCTGGGGTTGTTTTTAGATAAAACCATCGCCAACGCCAGGGTTGAGTTAAAATGGGAATGTGATTATATTAGAGAAGCACAAAATTTGATTAGATATGAAGACATGGTTAAAGATTACCCTGAGTTTAAAGTTCCCAAGGTGTATCATAATTTATGTGGAGATCATGTGTTAACCATGGAAAAATTACAAGGAACTGAAGTTATTAAAGGAAATTGGGACCAAGACACTAAAAATTGGATTGCTACTAATATTATGAAATTATGTTTATTAGAGATTAAGAAGTTTAAGTTCATGCAAACCGATCCAAATTGGGCCAATTTCTTGTATAATGAAAAGACCAAGCAGGTTGAATTATTGGATTTTGGCGCAGCTAGAGATTTCAACGATGAGTTCATTACCAATTATATTGATGTTTTAAGAGCTTCCATTAAGAAAGACCGTAAGGCTATTGAAGAAGTATCCAAGAAATTAGGCTATTTGACAGGTTTAGAGACTCCACAAATGATTAACGCACATGTGGATTCAGTAATTGTATTGGGAGAACCATTCAGTCCAAGTGACAATAAGGGTAGTGCCTTTAACTTTAAAGATCAAACTGTTACCGACAGAGTCCGGGATAACATTGGAGTGATGTTGAGTGAACGGTTAACACCACCACCAGAAGAAACCTATTCATTACATAGAAAATTGAGTGGAGTGTTCTTGTTATGTGCCAGATTAGAAGCCCAAGTGCCATGTGAGCAATTGTTTGAAGAGATCATTGGATTTGAGTAGATGAAAGGAGTGGAGATAGAGGAGATAGATTAAGATAGACGCGGAGATGATGAACATAGAGATAGAGAAGAGAGAGAAGAGATAGACAAGAGATAGAGAAGAGATAGAGAAGAGAGAGAAGAGATAGAGAAGAGAGAGAAGAGATAGAGAAGAGAGAGAAGAGATAGAGAAGAGAGAGAAGAGATAGAGAAGAGAGAGAAGAGATAGAGAAGAGAGAGAAGAGATAGAGAAGAGAGAGAAGAGATAGAGAAGAGAGAGAAGAGATAGAGAAGAGAGAGAAGAGATAGACAAGAGATAGACAAAAGATAGATGAAGAGAGAGACAGGTGAGAAGAGCGATGATAGATGATGATTATGAAAGTTTATGTGATTTTAGTTCTGTTATGACTTATGACGTTATTGTATCATTTAATGTACAACACTGTAAGACTAGAAAAAAGTAGAATGTAGCAAGCACAAGACAAGCAGCAACAGTCCACAGTAGGTGCACAGCTACGGCGGGACCATACGTAGGCACCGCGCCAGAAGAGCTAGGCCCACGGTTAGGCCCACAGTTAGGCCGGGGCTGGGCCATTGCCCCGCCCCCACCCTGCCCATCTCATAAGCCAGACTCCGCGCATTCAAGTGCCATACTTGCCGTGTTCATCTCCACAATGTCGTATGGTCTGGTGGATAACAACAATACCACAGAAAATGACATCCATATACTTCTACACAACCCCAACCAGCGGCACCGGCTGTTCCAGCGTACCAGCTCCGTCATCCTTCCCTTCACCGGAGAAAGAGTCCGGCAAAACATCAACCTCGAAGATGATGACAGCCCAGATCATCACTACGACCAAAGCTTTGAAAGCTTTACTGAACACCCTGAAACCATTTCAGGCAAATTGCACGCCGACGGAATAGGCCAGTCCCACCGAATTGGCCTGCCCCAGCCCGTTTCTTCGTCTCACCACTGTGGCTCTGGAGCTACAATACCCCCAACAGGCTTGGAGAATACTCACGAATTACAGCCGCTATTCACCAATAATCAGCTAAGTGTGGTCAATCGGATGAAAGTGTTTCTCTTGTTGTCTTACAACTTCTTCCACGACATGTATCACCACGACGACAAGTTCAAGAATGTGTTGAAGTGCTCCATAGGGTATTTAATTGCGTCTTTGGGAGTATACTGGGGCCCCTTCAACCGATTGTTGGGGAATTCCGACTTTAAGCATGTGGTATCAACGGTGGTGGTGTACTTTCATCCGTCTCGTACGAAAGGATCGATGCACATTACTCTTATGTATGTAATGGCGTCGGTGGGATTCTCATTTTCCATTAGTTTTGTATGTCGAGCCTTGTCGGCTGGCTTCTACAAAAGTGGTGAAGAACAGGTTAGCTATGCTATAGACTTGGTATTCTCCTCCATTAGTCTTGGAATCGTGTCATTCATGAAGCAGAAGATTAATAAAGAGACGTTCAACACCGCTTGTTCCTTAGCAGCTATCTCCATTGTGGCCTGCATTATTAAAGAAGGAAGCATGAACGGAGCTCTTATCCCAATAGATCGGTTGACCTCGACTTTAAGAGTGGTGGTGGTAGGATGTTTGATCTCGGTGACGGTTTGTTACGGACTTTGGCCTCGGTCTGCAGAGCAGGAATTCAAAGCCGATTTAAATGGTTGTTATAATTTGATGTCGTCAATATTGTCCTTAATCACCAACAAGTTCCTTATGGGTCACAAGTTACTCCCGGTGGATAACGAAGTGTTCAACAAACTAGATTCTCGGTTGGCGTCTCTTGACAAACACTTACAAGACTCCAAGTACGAGATGTTTTTGAAAGGCTATGAAGCGAAGTGGGACTACTACTGTCAGTTGACCAAGATCACCAACTCTTTGGCCACGCATTTAAAGGCTCTAAGAGCTTCCACAGAAATGCAGTACAAGCTTTTACAGGAGCAACACAAGCAACAGAAACAACAAGAAGAACAGGAGCAACAGGAAGCACAAGCGGCCCTTCGGCCCGATTCCCACTCAGTGAATACCCGGTCCAGAACATCGTCTATATCGACGTTGAAGTCGTACCGATCCGACTTGCTAATCTCTCAGTCTATTGAAAACTTGGCCAACATCAACACCGACATTCCTAACAACGATCTAGACTATGTGGCCATAAACCCGGGGCAGATCTTTGATTTGTTTGTATACTATTTATCCCCCAGTATGAAGGCATTCATCTTCACTATAAAGAATATTCTCCTGGAAATCCCCTTTGATTCTTCCGACCATAAGTTGTCGGAATTCAGTTATCCTGTTAAGTTCCAAAAATCCTTGTCCATGGCCATATCGTTGTTCGATGATAAGCAAATGAACTCCTTTAACAAGCTTTATAACCAGGATATCTTCAAGCAGGACCCAGAACGAGAAGACGGCAATTTTGCGTTCAAATCAAACTTGGAAACCGTCACGGCGTGCTGTGGGAACTATTCGTCTTTACTACAGTTATTTGGGAAGGAATTGTTGGAGTTTTTGACGTTGTTAGCCAATGCCCGATCCGGAAGAGACGTGATAAACACCCGAACTTTTAACTGGCTCAGATTCTGGAAGCCGTCGCCAAAACACCCCGAGTCCAAAAACCAGTTTACCTCGGATATCAACGATGCCTTGTTCTATTTTCAGAACCAATACAATTCAAGTCCCCGTTCCACGAACAACCAACCTCCTCACACCCAGCATCACACCCCAACGCGGGCTTCCACCGTGGTGAGCTCTTACAGCTACAAGCTTTGGGCGTTTTTGAAGCTTTTCAAACGAACGGATATTCAGTTCGGCATTCGTGTTGGACTCGGAGCCTTCGTGTTGTCGTTATTTGCATTTCATCCTGACACCAAGATTCTTTTCAGTACTTGGAAAGGAGAATGGTCGTTGACAATTTATTGCATCATGATGAATAAATCGTTGGGAGGAACCCAAATGACTGCCAAATGGAGGTTTTTGGGCACGTTCTTGGGGTGTATGGTTGCGTGGATAAACTGGATTCTTTTTGACGGACACCCTTTTGCTTTGGGGCTCGTGGGGTTCTTGCTATCAATTCCGTGTTTTTACATTATAATCTACTGGAAGCGGAATAACGCCTTTGGCCGGTTTATATTGTTAACCTATAACTTGACGGCGCTATACTCTTACACTATGGAACAACATGACTCCGAAGGCGATCAAGAAGGCGGAGATACTCCTATTATCTCAGATATTGCCTTCCACCGGTTTATATCGGTCTCTATCGGCGTGATTTGGGCCATCACCATGGCGTCTATCTTTGTGCCCAATTCCGCCCGATCCAGGCTAAAGACCGGGTTGACGATCTTGTGGTTACGGTTGGGGATTATATGGAACAGTGATCCGTTGGATTATCAATATGAACCAAAAACCAGAGATTATCGGTTGATCAGTCTCAAAGGAGACAATGGCTTGAATAAATTGTTGAAGGAGTTGGAAATGCTCTTGAAACAAGCTCCGTTGGAGTTCCGGTTAAAAGGCAAGTTCCCCACGAAGAAGTACGAATTATTGATCAAGTACAGCTCCAAAATCATCGATGCGTTCCACAATATGATTTTGATGATCGAGGTGGATCCCGTGTTGAATAAGAACGAAGAAACCGTGATTAAGTATATTGAAATCGAACGGCACGAGCTTGAGCATCGGATCTTTTTGATCTTCTACATGATAGCCAGCTCCATGAAGCTTGAGTTTCCCATTCCTAATAAGCCAGCGTCCACGGAGCACGCCAAAGATCGTTTACTAATTAAGTTGAATGAGATCAGGTCTCGGGAGTTGAGTAGAGTGAATGAAGATGGGTCCAAGATGGATGAGGTGATATTATCTAACGAAGACTATGTGTTGTTGTATACGTATATCTTGGTGACATCCACCATTACACAAGAGTTGGATAAGATCATTGAGGTATTGAAGGAGTTGATGGGGGATATATCCGAGGAGACGTTTTTGCTTGTGTGAGGGAGGAGTTTTTGTGTGAGGGAGGAGACGTTTTTGTGTGAAGGGAGGGAGGAGGAGAGAAGAGAGAAGAGTTAATGTGCGGGAGTTAGGATGTTCCACCAAATGTTCTAATTCACTACAGCTAATAGGTTAATACGGTAATATAATACACTAATATAATCCATTGATATATTTAATACATGCATAGGGCACACACTCTCAAACACAGTACATTGTCACGTTGCTCTTTCTGAGGTCACGTTACTTTGTCAGGCTACGCTGTTCTTAAAATACATCACTCTTCTAGTCACATCACACTTCCTAATCCCCGTCCTCTTCATCCTCTCTAGCAGTACACCACTCTCTAACTGGTGAGGACTATCTCAGTATAATTTTTACAGCCTCTGTGCTTATACCGAGGTTCCACGTTGACCTCACCCACTTCGATGTCGCTCTCGTCTATCCTACACTTGTCAAACTCCAATACATATATAGTTCCAAAGACATTACTCAATACATTATTCAATACATTATTCACATCGATATGTGGAGCATCTCATTTGCAGCCAAAATGGCCCCATTGGGACACTTCTATGGTCGCAAAATGTCGTGCGATTTCCCTTATTGAGCCAGCTTATAGAGACTAAAATGTCGCGCGACATACTCATTTAATAAGACCTTCAGTCTGACACAGCCTATTTGGCTTGAAAATGAAACTAAATGTACCCTTCCCTATACTTTAGCATCACAATGAGTTCACTTTCACTAATTTTGCTGCACACTTTTGTCAAATACTGTCCCCGTAAAAGCGCTGAGGTACGTGCTTACATAATAATATTATTACATAATCACCAGTGTCGTGTGACGACCACCGCGCATTTCTCATCACCGAACCTTCAACACATTACAAATTATCACCAACGCATCTTACTAACCCATACAATGTCATTTAACATTGAAGGAGAGATAAGTCAACAGATAAAACCCGTGTTGGTTCACGAGTTGACAAGTCGGTACAACATTCCCGACGAAGCAGAAGATGTTGCGGAGTATTTGTTGGTTTTAATCGCCGGAAACAAAACGCCACCAGAAATCTTGACCGAAGTTAAAGAGTTGGTAGACGCTCCAATAGACGAGAACTTCATCAACAGTTTGTTCGAGGAGATCAAGAAGTTGATTTCCCAGAAACAACAACGTGACCAAGCTCAACAGGACCAGTCACACCAGCCACAACCTCCACAGGAACAACCGCAACCACAAGAACAAGTCCAGCAAGTTGAGCAACAGGATTCTCAGCAACCCGAAGATGACGACGCTATGATGGATGATCACGTGGACTTCAGAAACTTGCCTAACCGTCCTAGAACTGGTAACGCCAGAGGGAACGCCAGAGGCGGCAAGTTTGGCGGAGTAGGAAAGACAGGAAGAGGAAATAAGAAATCTTTTGGAGTTCAGAATTCAGATAACTTAGAAAAGATGTTAAATATGAATCCCGAAGCCACCAAGTTTGTTCCTCATAAACCTAAAGGACGGTGTCGTCATTTCCCTGGATGTACTAATAGAGATTGTAAGTTTGCACACCCTACCAAAGTTTGTAATGCTTATCCAGCATGTCCTAATCCTCCCGGAACTTGTAATTTCTTACATCCCAGTGAAGATCAAGAGTTAATGGCCAAATTGGAAGTTTCTAAGCAAGAATATTTGGAAAGAAAGAATCAGAATCGGTCTAAACCAAAGGTGGTGGAAAAGGTATCTACAGGGATCAGTATTTGTAAGTACGGAGCCTTATGTTCTAAAGAGCTTTGTCCATTTGGACATCCCACACCTGCTAATATAGAAGCTAAAGTGATGGATTTAATCTGGTGTGAAGGAGGAAAGAATTGTCAAGATAACCACTGTAGAAAGGCACATCCTTCGCCTGGTTATTTGGCACCACCTCCAGAATCTAGACCCCCACCATCTTTTCAACAGCATGGCGGTCCTGGTGGAGGGGCTGGGAATAAAATCCTCGAACAATGTAAATTTGGTATGGGATGTACCAACTTCAATTGTCCTAGGAGACACGCTACTTCTGGTGTCGCGTGTAGAGAAGGCGCCAACTGTCAAAGAATTACTTGTACTTATGCCCATCCAATCGATGAAGATTGTAGATTCGGCTTATCTTGTACCAACAAGACTTGTATGTATAGACATCCGGAAGGAAGAGCTTTGCCAGCGAATACTTGGGTTAAAGGTCAAGATGATGAAGGCGATGTTAATCAGAGAGCTTTTGCCGTTCCTGATGATCAAGTCATGGAAAGGGCTGAACAGCCTTCTCTTGTTTAACAATGTATGTTATAGTATAGTATAAAAAAAAAACAATAAAACAAAAAAAAAAAAAAGAAAAGATAAAACATAAAACATTTAAAGTACATAGACAACGACTTACGAGATTAACGAATAACGAATATATATTCTAGATTATCGCTCTAAGGTCTCTTGTGGTGTAATTGTTCAGCAAGGAAGATTTATACGATCTGTTCAATCAGTTTGTTTTGACGGCTTCTGTTCAATTTCAAGAGTGTACTAAACAATCTTCGTTTAATTTGATGTTTCAAAGTGTTTAAATAGTTATATATTCGCGCTCATTTATATACAAATTTATCAATTTATTATTTCACTTCACGAAGTGCTGTATTCACAAAATACTGTTTCTGTAGAATACACAGTGGTTCTGCAGAATACACAGTGGTCCTGCCTCTACACTGTGTTCTACGACGTAATGTTTCAACAGTCACATAAAATTCTACAGGTTCTAGTTCTCTACTCTTCTACTTCCTTGAAACTATATTAAAGATTATATATTATTCCTAATATCTTCTCTTACCAGCTTGGGCTTCTTCAGCATAAACCTCTAATGGAGATGGAGCTAATGGAGCTGCTTTCCATAAGTTAGGGGTTAAGTAACCGTAAGTGTTACCTAAAGCAGAGAAAGCAGCCTTTAAAGTGTTTTCGGTGGTTCTGGTAGAACCAGAAGAAGTAGTATAAACATCTTCAATCCCAGCTAATTGCATTAATCTCTTAACAACAGGGGAGGCAACAATACCTTTACCTCTTGGAGCTGGAATCAATCTAACAGTGACGGAACCACATTTACCAGAAGTCTTAGAAGCTAAAGAGTGAGGGTCACCTAAGTTAGAACCCCAGTATCCTCTTCTGATTGGAATAATGGATAATTTAGCAATGACAATAGCAGCTTTGATGGCAGAAGCAACTTCCTTAGCGGTTTTGATACCTAAACCAACGTGACCGTTAGAATCACCAATAATCACAACAGCCTTCATTCTGGTTCTTTGACCAGCTCTGGTTTGTTTTTGAACAGATCTGATGGCCATAACGTCATCTTTCAATTCTGGTAATAATTGGTCGATGACTTGAACTTCTTTAACTGGTAAAGAGTGTAAGTAGATTTCTTCAACGGAGGTGATTTTACCAGCCTTCACTAATCTACCTAATTTGGTGACTGGAGTCCATCCTTTTTCTTCATCTCTTCTACCTCTTGGGCCTCTTCTTCCTCTTCCACCGAAGTTTCTTCTTTGTTGTTGTTGTTGTTGAGGTTGTTCACTCATATTGTCGGAATGTTACGTGGAAAGCCGGGGGTGTTGGTTTTCAATCGACAGTAGTTAAAGTGAAAAATAATTGAAAATTTTTCGTGAGAAGATGTAGGAGATTGTAGCGCGAAGCACGTGAGGGTGAATAGGGTATAAAGAAAAAGAAGAGATGTGACTGCGACAATAAAAAATAGAGTGGAGGATGTAGTAGAGCAGTATGCTAGAGAAGTATGGCAGAGAAGTATGGCAGAGAAGTATGGCAGAGGAGTATGGCAGAGGAGTATGGTAGAAGCCAGGGTATAGTTAGGGAGAATACAATAAGCAGTGCAGTACAAATGATGTATAGTAACATTGGGTGTATAGTACTATTGACAGACTACCAATGGGCCGGCTACTCGACATTCAAACGACATCCACCTATGCTCTCATCCATTCGTCCAGCAACATTGTCACACGACATCTATACGACATCCAACCACGTCCCTACCAACCATGATTTCATACCACTTTAACACTATCACTTCCTTCTCTTCCCTCCAGTATTAACCCACTCGTCGTCCTACCCCCTCGTCATTCTATCCCCTGTTCTATATGTCTTTCCTCGCCATATTTATACCACGCGACATTCTTATCGCCCCGACTTCAGCCGTGCCGCGCCGCTCCCCGGGCCATCACCGCTATTTTCCACCACCATTTCTCCCCGGCGTTTATCTTTGCGATGTGTGACCGCCTCAGATGTTGCGCGTCTTCACTCCTTAAGCAATCTTAATTCAAAAGCTATATATATCCTAAACCCCCAACTTACAAATTATTAGAAACATGTCGTACGCCAAAGCCGCCAAAGAAAACAAGCCTGCCAGTCACGGAACTCCCGCCGAAGCCTCGGAAGTCCCACCTGTACCAACACCAGCAGAATCCAATCCTAAGGGATCTGTAGAAGTAATTCCTGATGAAAAATTGAAGGAGTTCACCCCCAAACTGCAAGACACCAAAGATAGCAAAATCAAGGACTTCAGCAAAGAAATGAAAGAAGCTAAAGAAAAGTCCTTGGAGTCGTCGCGGAACATATTTGATGCTGTGTATGAGTCATTGGCTAAAGGGTTCAAGCAATTGAATACATCGGCTAATAACATTGGAGTTAAGGTCCAAAAGGTTGGAGGAGCAGTAATTGAACGGGCTGGAGTGGAATTACAAAACCCAGTTGTGTTAACACAATTAGGGGTTGGGATTACTGGTGTTGTAGCTGGATACTTTGCTTATTTAGAGAGACATCGGATCGATACTTCTAACAATGTGGTATTAGCCATTCATGGAGCTGTTATTACCGGGTTAGTAGGAATTGATTATTATTTGTTTAGCAAGTATTACGGGCAGTATAAGAAATAGATAGTGTTTTATATGGAATAAACGAATGATGGATAGAGGAGAAGGTAGAAGAGATGTAGAATTTAAGGAGCTAAGTAGTTAAGACAGAGTGATAGACTAATGTATGGGGGTGAGGATGTTGTAATATTTCAGTCAATGTATGGGAGTGCGGGTGTATGACCAGCTTTTAGCGGCATTTAT
This sequence comes from Yamadazyma spencermartinsiae, assembly GCA_030582355.1. Taxonomy (NCBI): domain Eukaryota; kingdom Fungi; phylum Ascomycota; class Pichiomycetes; order Serinales; family Debaryomycetaceae; genus Yamadazyma; species Yamadazyma spencermartinsiae. The sequence goes on along the minus strand of JAKTXB010000014.1, from coordinate 83,857 downwards.
TGAACTCAACCAAAAGTCCTCTTCCTAATGTGTTCGTAGCTAATAGTTGGCCTGATCGTCTTAACTGTCCTAATGGTTCGTTCTGTTAGTTCTATTAGCTTCACACTCTTACCAAGCTCAGGGTCGTCTACTTATCTTCCATACAATATGGCTGCCTTTCTGTTACCCCCTTCTCCAGTAAATACACTGCTGGCCAAATAACCGCAAGCTTTGTTGAAAAGCATGAATAAGCGCATGCACCGGCATCTAAATTCAAGCAATGACCATGACACAACCATTGGCAACTTATTTTGGTTACAAAACAAAGAGAAAAAATATCCCAAAGAAATAATGCAAGAAAATAACACCGCAATTAGGTCCTCAAGTTACAGCACCTAAATAAATGCGCCTATTGTTTTTTAACAACAGCACCTATAACTCCGGTTGCTATTTTCTTAGGTGGCTATTGTTTAGGTATGCAATTAACTAACACACACACGACCAACCGAATTGGCTACGCAGTTGCCCCTCCCCCGCCAATCATTTAGTTCAAAAAGGGCAACTAACTTCGGGAGTGTTAACGCACTATTACTGCAGGGAGACTTACGTTGACGTGCATATTTTCCGGACTTGCAAGCAATAGAGTGAAGTGAAGTTGCAAAGAATCAGTGACCAAGGAAATGAGGTCTCACTAAGCCTACATAGAAGACAGGTGGATAAGGTTTTGGACATTATTTTCCGGTGGGCTTACTAGCGCCAGATCCAACGATAATTAAACTTTGCTTTGGCACGCGTATAATTGACTAACGGCGAACAAGTCTGTAATTACGAAGCTTCACTAAGTCAGAGATCATAATTAGAATAATTCTGAGTGGTGCGAATTGGTTCGGAATTGGCTCGCATGGATAGTGCCAGGATTGTGTTTTGATTATGTTTGATTGGGGCAAACAGAGGTCCTTGAATGGTGGCATTGTTTTGGGGTTTCCGAGGTTTGGGGATGGATCATTCATGAATTGATCATCAATTATTCACGAGGCTTGTAGAACCAGGTGCTTCTATAATTATCATTCTGTTTACATTCCCTGATGACTTCGTGATGACTGTTTTCTGAGGAAAATGATGTAATCGATAAAGAATAATAGTTCATGCCTTCTTCGGTTGTTTATGCAAGAATCCGCTCGGCGCTGCCACAATGGGAAAAAAGAAACTTGTTTTAAAAAAATAGAATCGCGAAATTTCTTTTTTTTTTTCCCATTTTGGCCGAAGAAAAGAAGATCTAATTGTGCTATTGTTCGGGGATGCCTAGCAGTATCCAGCTTGTAGTCCAACCGTGGTTCGGGAGCTCAAGGGGCAATAATTAGGAGCAGTCGTTAATCAAAAAATTAACAGAAACTGCTAAAGAGAGCCATGTTAGGTGGCACTATTCCTGGTCCTATATTTGGTTACAGTTAAAGTTGGATAGTCACAAATAAAACGGTTTGGCTATGTCGAGAGATCAGATCAAAGTAAGCTTATCATTTACAAAGGCATGTGAAAAATCAAACCCATTGACCTATTTGGTAAAATGCCTTATGAAAAAGAACAATCGATATGTATGGAAATTCCGGTGCATGTCCCAGGTCTCGGAACAACCTTGCGCCTACATGGATAGTTACGGGCCACCCGGTTGTGAGGACGTCTGGTTATGAAAGGTGTCGGGTTATGCGCGCGCGGGATGCAAGAGAAGGTTTAAACCCGGTATGCACAAATGCCTAGCGTCAGACATACCGTGAGGTTTGTTTAATCAGTGCTACTGGTGAAAGAGAGTTGCAGCCGTACGGCATGACCCAAGTAAGTCATGAGGATTGGGAGATCATGGGTATGTGGCTGTTGGTGCTGAAATGGGCTCGTGTGGTTCATACAGCGTTCTCAGTACCAACGCCAGCTGTGGCTTGCTTTTTATACGTAAAGCGATTAGGGTAGCAGCTGATTAGGGTTAAGCTTAAAGATTGAGACAATCCAAACCTAACTTTAAAGTACAGCACTGCACCATGCACCGCGTAAGTGCCGCGCGGGATTTAACAGGGATTTGCGGTGGATCAACTATAGCGGAGAATCAAGGATTGACAAAGAACACCACAGTGGGTGCAGCATGTGGTGAACATGCAGCTGTAGCATGCGGCAAACATGTTGTGGCCCCCGGCAGTGGGCCCTTTAGGAGAGGAGATAATGCAGGCTTTCGAATTTAAACCCTCAAGGGGAAATTGTTATCACAGACTGGGATTGGCACTACCAGACATTTTCACATGTACTGGTCGCAGAAGCAGCACCGAACGAAAAAAGAAAACGTCGCGATGACTGCAGAACGATGAGAATGCCCATTTGTAAGCGCCATCATCACGTTGAAGAGCTATACACACATGACCTTAGGTACCCAAAACCTAACACAAATCCTTTGTCATAGGCTCTGTCAATGCGGCGAAGCATTTATCCGCTCTATAAATAGATTATTCTCAGCGGTTTGTATGTGTATCAGCTTTCATGTAGAAGAAGCTATTTGTGTAGGATGCTTCCAGTTGTTCTCTACTTTCTTTTTTGCATTGTTTGTCGGAGAAGAAAAAAAAAGAGATCGCCGTAGAAGATAAGGTGGACAAAAGGAAGTTCTGAATCGGGGAAGGGCCCGACGACTGCGATGCACGAGAAGGTGCATGAGTAGTGTAAGAGTGTATGAGCGGCGCATGAGCAGGGCATGAAAAGGACAGAAACAGGACATGAACAGCTCCCTATATGCCACAGGGTTTTGCTTCCTGCTCGCGCTGTCGTGAGCTCGCACTGTCGCCAGCTCGCACTAGCCCACACCACTGGCACCAGCACAGATCCAGCAACTTAGGCCTATTGTGAAGCTCGCGCATGAGCCCCGGGCCTTCCTTTTGGGACCTTTGCTTAAAAATGTTCCTTACCGTAATAGGACATGCAGAGCTATTGTACTAGTGTGCAAACAACAGGGCTGGTCATTCTTTGCCAGAGGTGACATAGTTGGTAGTTTGATGTTAGTAGCTTGGTGTCTTGGGGTGAGTGCCAGCGCTGGGTGCCTGCTGTCTTCTATTCTCCTGTTCTCCTATTCTCCTGCTCTCCTGTTCTCCTGTTCTCCTGCGGTGCTCCTGCGGTGCAGCGACAAACCACAGTTCCACGCGCGCTCATAATCGACTATTTCCGACACATGCATTGCGGCCATGCATATTTCCCAGTCATGCAAGTGTGTTTCTTTTTTCATGCAGCTGCACAGGAACTAAATTTTTATTTTTCGGGTTTTCTTTGATAATTGCATCTTCATTATTTACTTGTCTTAGTCAATGATAATATTATTTTTATTTTTATTTTTTTTTTTTTTCTAAATTTAACCTTCATTCTCTGGTATATATACATGTGGGAATCACCAAAAATTTCTGCAGTCAACAACTTAATTGTTTAAGCATTCTGTACGTCCCATACAGAAGCAACCCCCGCTAAAGGTAATACTGGCTATTACCTTTGACACCACCGTCGCTAATAGAGAGCAGACCTCATGTTTGATTTGACAACTGAAGTCATAACCACCAACTTTGAGATGTTAGATAATAATAATAATGATTATTATTATAACGAGTACGACAATTTACTGACCGATGCGTCTTATGACATGAACTTTGAGGAGTTGGACTTCATCAACCAACAGTCCCAGCAGGTGCAACAGGAACAAGCGCAGGGACGCCGTCAACAGAATCCCATGTCTGCAGATTATAGTGGTGCACAACTCTCCCAAGCACCGCAACTCTCCCATGCACTGCAGTCTTCACCACAGGCTCCACTGCAGCCTTCACATATATTTGCATCTGCACCGTCGTCTGCGGGCGCACCTTCGTCTGCAGGGGCCCAGCAACCTTCAGGGGCATATTCCCAACCATTTACAGCCCAATACCAACCATCTTATAGTTCTGAACCCAGTGGGTTTGGCCAGCAGAACCTGATGCTGGAGCCTCACGCCATCAACACAAACTACGGGTCCGACTACCAGTACCATCCTCAGCCTCCATCATCCACGTCTGTGGATAATCCATACCAATTCCTTCCATCCTCATCCTTGAGCTTTTCCTCCTCCGACTATGGTTCTGTGGGCCAATTTGGTGGCATCAACATGAACTTGTGTGATAACATGTCCAACGTCAACTCTACCCCATCGTTGACTCCACAAATCCAAAGCCCCAGCAACTTGATGGTGCCCGGCCCCTACGACCAGACCAACCCGGCCAGCTTCTACGACTACAAATACAGCTCCAATGGTCACAACCCCCAGTCGCCTACCATGACCGGCTTCAACTACGACTCCCTGTTGGCACAACTGCAAGCTCAGTTGAAGCTCCAACAACAGCTACACCAGGAACAACAAGCACAGGCCCAAGCACAAGCTCAAGCACAGGCCCATGCACAAGCCCAAGCGCACGCACAAGCCCAAGCGGTGCAGATGCACCAGCTGCAGCAGTTGGCGCAGGTGCATGCTTTACACCTGCAAGCTCCCTCTATTCCCTCCTCCATCTTGCCGTCCGCCATTCCTTCCACATCCACTGCCAGCAGCTCCAAAGGAAGCAGAAGAGGCTCGTCGGCCCACACAAAGGACCTCCGCAAAAGGGAAGATAACAAAATCATCACCTCCAACTCCAACAAGTACAGAGTCATAAGAGGTATAGCGGCCGGAGGCTCCAACAGCAGACCACCCAAGCAGTCCAGCGCCAACTCGGACGTGGTTTATATCCCCATTGAATTGAACCTCCACGGAGGCTCCGTGCAGCAGGTGTGCAAGCCCAAGTGGTCGTTGAGCGAGATGGAAGACCGCAGACGGATCGTCCGTATCGAACGGATCCAGAAGTATCAGCAGATCTTCATTAACTTCAGCATAATTGGCAGTGCCAACGAGAATCCTAGCCCGTTGCCTCCTCCGGAGAACTCCAACATTGATGTGATTGAAGTCAGCTGCTTGCAGTGTTCGAAACAGTTGAATAAAGAGATCAACGAGCTGAGCGAAGAAGGTGACGCAGGCTACGGAGAAGACGGAGATGACGACGAATACGACTACTACATCACGTCTGTGGAGGTTATTGAGATCGTAGAGTTGCTAATTGGAACCATGTCGAACGACTCCAACGAAAGACGAAAGGAAAGAGGCCGGGTCCGGAGTAATTTGGTGCCATTCTGGTCCAAGAAGCCCATCAGCTCAAGATTGGAACAGAATAACAATCCGTCCCACTCGCAGTCAGATTTGTCGAGCTATTCACAGGGTCAATCGCAGAACAGTTCGCCTGGCAATGGAGATTATTCTGATCTTCGGACCGATTTGGCCAAACAAATCATGAGCTATGAGATCAGAAGACCAAGGGGATTTGATAAGGAGGTGAGGATCTTGAGGTGGGACAAGTTAATTCCTGCCTTGAAGAGGGCTTTGCAGAGCTACTACTGTGAGATGCCTGCCAATGAACAGTATGAGATGTAAAGTATGTATGTATAAATGTATTATAGGCTGCAAAACGACTGTAGAGATAGGCCGGCGCCTGTATATGAGTCAAACATTCCTGGATACGCGCACGATCTCCTGTACATATCCTATGTGCTGGGGGTGTGAGAGATGCCATATGTGGTGCCATGCGGTGGTATCCGGTGGTATGTCATGCCATGCGATGCCATGCGATGCCACGCATACGCATGAATGCTTATCCAACCCACGACCGACCCTCATTCTTGAAACAATGCAACAATTAAACAATATGGTGCAACGGAGCTGGTAGCTAACCTGGCAACAGCCTAACTACACAACCTAACAAAACAAAAAACAACAAAAAAAGGACCTTTACAACCTAAAAAGACAAAAACCTTTACAACCTAACAAAACAGCATTCATAAACAAACACTGCGACCGACAAACATAATTATTCGCCGGTATCTTAGGAAATACAAAGACTATTCATGCGGTCTGGGCAATTCCGGTGCTGGTGGTTGTGGATTATTTTGGTTTTTATCGGATCCAGTAACGCAGAGCGATTGAGGTACAATAACAGGAGCCGAGTTGAAGCTGATTGAAGAAATAGCTGGGCTCAAGCAGAAGCGGGGGGACTGCAGAGGCGAAATTGACAGACACAAGAAAAGGCTTACAAAAGACGGTAGAGTTCAAGATATTTTGCAACTGGTGTAAGCTGAAACATAATCGTGCGACATTCTTATCCCTTCACACACCCAAGACTTTGCGACATCCTTGCGACATCCTTCCAATATGCGTGTCTGGCAAGTCTCCCCGTGCGTTCTGTGTCAAACCTTAACCTTATACCATCGACAATACTCTCCGTTACGGTTACTATACTGCTACCTCCTTTTCCTCCTCCTGTTAAGCTTTAAACAATACAACCCCAACAATACTCTTTATAATACACCTTTTCGCTGTGTCGTTTTCTCCTCCTGCTGACTCCTGTCCCTCTGTTTCCCATTAAGACGCGATTCATTAATTAACCGTTTTTGTACATGTCGTGCGCGCACTGAAAAATATCAGGGCATCCTTGGAATGGACCCATTCAACTCTGATACAACTCCTTGATTTAAATAGTACTGATCCGCTGCTAGTTGTTTGCTAGTGTATTCTGCATTTTGCATACTTATTATTTATTCGCTTAGTACATCTTCTTCACCATGAAAAGCTACGACCAACAGTCGATTTCTTCAAGAAAGACGTCCCGATTATCCAACTTCAACCCCATGAAAAACCGAAGTTTCAAGTCTGGCGACTTCAACCTCAACCTGTCTACGAGCCAATCCAACTTAAACTCCATGAATGTTAACAACAGCCCCTATTATCACAACTCGTCCGCGGATAATGTTAGTATGAGCACCAGTACTCAAAGTACTTCTACTTCAAACATGCACACCAACTACAACCTTACTCCAGTGTCTACAAACACCACCACCAACACCAGCGTGGAGTCGTTGCAAAATTACCAGTTGACCAAGATGGAAACCAACGATTCCATCGACTCTAACTATTCTTTGCAGCAACAATTCCGTATTGAATTGAATCTTAACAAACGAGAAATCGAGTTGATCCGGTTCACTTGGAACAAAATGTTATTGGATGAGCCCATAGTGCAATCTAAATCGTCCTTGCCTATTCCTGGAGGGTTCAACTTCGGCACTGAACAGACCAATTCTCAGCCACAAGGAAACTATCCCAGACCTGTGAATAACATCGCTAGTTCGTTATTCTGCCGCCAGCTTTATTCTAATTTGTTGGCAATGGACCCCTCGTTGGAACGGTTATTTCCGTCCATCAAGCACCAGGCAGTGGCGTTTGCGGGAGTAATGTCGTTGGCGATTTCCCAGTTGGAGAATTTATCTAATTTAAACGATTACTTAGAAAAGTTGGGGAAAAGACACTCCCGGATCTTGGGAATAGAACCTTCCAACTTTGAATTGATGGGTGAGGCACTCATCAAGACGTTTCATGAACGGTTTGGCACAAAGTTTCATCATGATTTAGAGATCCTTTGGATCAAGTTATATTTATTTTTAGCGAACAGTTTGTTACAGTTTGGAATTGATCCGGTATTGAAAGTCCACAAGCCAGAACCAAGTCACCACAACAGTTTTGGGCCTAGTATATTCCGGGTAAATGAGGTCAATCAACCCCACTTCAGTTTGAGCTCCAGTAATTCCAATTCTAACTTGAACGGGGCGTTACAGTCGCCGGCACCGGTCAGAGATCAAGAGGTAGACGATAAGAAGAAGAAGGATAAGTCTGGTATAAAGAAGAAGAAGAAGGAGTGTGTAATAATGTGAATATATGACATAGAAGCGAAGTGAGCGACACCAAAGGAGACACGAAGGAGAGGATGTTAAAGAAGGATGTTGGGGTAGGAAGTAGCAATTGTAGAGCCAAAGAACGGAACTAAGAGCAGAGCGCGGAGTACCAACAGGCGCGCCAACAGTTGCGCCAGCTCTCGTACGAGCTCTCGCACGAACCCTCACCAGCTCTCACCAGCTCTCACCAGCTCTCACCAGGTCGCACCAGGTCGCACCAGCTCTCACCAGCTCTCACCAGCTCTCACCAGCTCTCACCAGCTCTCACCAGCTCTCACCAGCTCTCATAAGAAAAAGAACAGAGCCAAGAGCAGTTCAAGGATTAATCAAAAGCTGATTGATAATTAAGGAGTGCAAATCTAATAACCTGATTTGATCAATACGTGTTTTGACATACAAAGTAACAGCACCCAAGCCCAATTCTTAACTATCAAAGAAGTTAAAAGACTATAGAATGAATTTGTGGTATATACACGACTGCGATTTGCTGCAAATTCTGCTGTTTTAGGTTAACATTCTCACACCCACACATTAACTACAATTACACAGTCAGCAGGGTTACACAGTCAGTACAGTCACACAGTCAGCACAGTTACATCTTTGGAGTACCATAGTCACTCAAGACGCCAGCACAGTCCCTCTCCTGATGCTATCACTCCCATTACTCACCATTACCCACTGTTACTGCCATACTCTCATACTACTACAGTTTTTGGCCCTCCTCGTATATTTCTCATGCTCGTCGCCCTGACAATCTCCTCCAAGCCTCACTCCACCACTACGCAACCATATATCCACTCCACACCCCTCTACAACTCCACACCCACGCTTCCTCATAATCCCCAAAAAAAAAATCTCCCTCCATAACCACTCTTCACCATCCATATCCACCTCTTTTTCCATCTCTAACGTTGCCTGGCTCCTCTATACCGCCAACCACTGGCCACTCGTCCTGTCCCCAAACCTCCCCCCACCAGCCTCCCCTGCCAAACACGAAAATAAAATTTTTTGGGCGCGCGCGTCTGATTTGTCCTAAACTCATTACACGATTACTTACTTTTCACACCCAATACTCCGCTTGCAACGTATATTCCCGCTTGTTTTTCATCATGAGTCAGCTCCACAAAGATGACTTAGAGCTGTACTTGATGAATAATTCATTCTACTCCGACAAATCCAAAGCCGCTTCCCATTCGGCCGGGTTACAAATGCAAACCAATTTGATGAAAAACTCCCCTTCTATCAAGGCATTGGAGTCCATTTTGAACGAAAAGTCCAAGTCTTTTGAGTACAATTTGAACAATTTATCGGTGCAAAGCTTCCAGACCGCCAACGAGGAGACGGCTCCCCGGTTGGACAGAATTGACGGCAGTCCTAGCAGTAGTACCGCCAATGAACATGACTATGAACACGAGTTGAATGAAGAAGACACCACTGGCACCACTGTGCACGAGATGGATGGGTTTGGGCCCAAATTGAACCATTCCCAGCACATGACTTATAATGACGGTAATAACAGCGGAGCTTACGGTAGTAATTCTAAGGCTAATGATAATGATAACGACGACACGTTGATTGACGATTCGGAAAACAAGGCTGGTCCCAAGTACGTCAAGATGCCTAGTCTTGTGCCCCAAGACTTAAAACCGCATGACAAGGTCGCTGGCTCCAACGGCGCTGGGTCCAAAAGCGCTGGCCCTAAAAGCACTGGCCCTAAAAGTACTGGCCCTAAAAGCACTGGCCCTAAAAGCACTGGCCCTAAAACTTCCATGGTAGATCTGGTGATGGACGCCAACCCCACGAGCTCCAAGAGTTCTGCCCCCAAACTGAACACCCCCAAATTGAACGGCACTCCTAAACTTGGCGGGTCTCCAGCCTTTGGCAGAAGTTCCTTCGATACCCCCAGAAAACCTCCTAAATCGGCATCTTCCAACGTCATATCTAACCAAACCCCTTCGCCCCGGAAATCCCCTCACCTTAGATCCAATTCGGCGTTTAATTTGAACTTTAGAAGCACTAAAGACAGCCCTCAAAAGCACAAGAGAAGCAACACTTTAAACGACTTGTCTACGTTAAAACAAGAGCCTCCAGGCACCCAAGAAGGTCCCAAGAAGCAGAAGTTCTCCTTCAAATCCTTATTCAAAAAGAAACCAAAGGAAAGCAAAGCCGGCTCTAAGTCTAAGCCAGCCCCCACATCACGGGCCCCGACGTCACAAGCCCCAACATCACAGGCCCCGACGTCACAAGCCCCAACATCACAGGTCCCCACATCACCGGTTTCTCAACCCTATAAATCAGACACCTCCAACATAAAATTACCAACAGACAGAACACAAACATTCCTTCCCGATTCCGACAAACCTCCCTCTAAATCGTTCAAATCCAACACCAACATCAACTTCATCAAGGAGGTTCAAGAACAAGGAGATCCGTCGGAGCAATTACAGAAACTACAATCTTATAACGATGAATACGACGAACAGAATTTATCCAGCGATCCCGCAAAGAAATTGGGCCACCCTTCCAATTATGGAGAGGAAATGACCTTGGAGCCTTCTCCTTTGCTTAAGGCTGATACTACGCCTCCTAATAGACTTGATCCAGCTACCGCCAAATCCAACAATCCTTTTGTTAACTATATGCCAACATCTTCTCCCCAATACAGACCTTTTAAGGATGATGTGGACGATATCTTTGCTTCTCCTAAGAAAGACACCCGCCTTCAGAACGAGTCTTTAATGGGGGATTCGTTGTTTCCTAAACTGCTAAATCCCCAGGAAGTGGAAAGCATTGTGTCCCTAGAGAGAAGCCGGTCGATGAAATCCGTCAAGTCGCAAAAAAGATCGAGTTTTGCAAACTATGACGGTTCTGACGAGAATATCATCCTCTTTGACTCCAGCTTCAATTCTCCTGGCTCCTTCACCTCGCCTGTTTCCAAGTCCAACTCCATTTCTCGTTCTAATTCGATCTTGAAGAAGTCTAACAACGACAGCAACATCGACTCCAGGTTGGGCAGTAACAGAAACTCCTACGCCAATTCTTATATGTCCAGATCCAACTCCAGAGCCAACTCCATCAAGACCTCTACCTCCAAAAAGACCACGGACTTAGAAGACTACAACGATTTAATGGAGTTTAGCGACTTTATCAACTTCGATACGTTGGATCCAAAGGACAATTTAGATTTGGACTTTGCTATTGACTTAAATGATACCACCAACAAGAGCGCCAGCTTCATAGAAGATAAGCTGGGGGTTGAGGCTAATAAAGAGAATGTGGGGGTGAACGAGGGCATGAACGAGGGAATGAACAGGGGAATGAAACCCGAGGGATTGTCTTATCCGTCGCCTGATTTATCATCTCCGGTGCCAAAGCAGCTGCAAGTTATGCCAAAACAGCAAAATATCCCGCCGGTTGTTCCCCCAAAATCGCCCTCCTTCCACGGAACTAATGAACAACCTATTGTCATTGAATCATCATCGTCTTCGATTGATGAAACACCCTTGCAACCTAGCGGAAGCCACATCAACGGCGAGGACATGGAGGAAGAGCCAATTAAACCTTTAAATATCAGCCCTAAGACCCCGGAAATTACCGTCACCCAGCAACAGTTTGATTCCTTATTAACTCCTAACTTAGAAAGAGTCAGCCCTGCAGCTCCATCGCCTGGGTCCATGGTTTCTCCCGTGCTAAACGAGCGTAATACTAGAACAAATCCAAGCTCCGCAGCTCGGCCCATTTCCATGTCTTTCAAAGGCTTGAAGGGCCCTTCCTTCGGAGATAAGTTGTCGGAAAAACAACTCAGGACCTCGGGATCACACCAATCGTTCAACTTATCGTTTAACGATGACAGCGACTACTCTGCCTCGGTTGTAGGAGGAGGATTCGGGTCCAGTGACGAAGAAAGCGGCGATGAAGAAGACGAAGAAGAAGAGCTTAGAGAACAACAATTGAGACAATCGTTAAACGTTGGAGAGTCACAAGAGGAAGACGGAGAAGCGCAATCGAGGCTCTATGATAAAGAAAATGACTTTAACGAAAGCCCTCTTCAGCAACCAATTCATCCTCCAGCATCATTTGCATCTCAAAGGTATAGCGACTACAGACCTCCCAGCAATAGCATCAAAGGAGTAAACTCTCCTAATTACAGCTACCACAGTAACACCTCCAGCCCATTATCCATGAACTCGTCGTCGTATAATTACCCACAAAGAACCCCTAACTTGTCTAAACCTCCAATAAAGCGAACAACCATCAACAACGGGGTCAGATTCTCCTCCAGAATCATTCTTTACGAGACCTACAACGGCGATCAGTATGATAGACATCCAGATACCGCCACGTGTAATGAGTTGACACCACTGTTGGCACAACAGATTCGAGACGAATTGAACGCATTAAAGTCTTCTATGGAAGTTCATGACGACTCCCGGTGCTACACACATTTCTTCTGATTGAACTACTTGTCACGGTTTAGTTCTCATATGATCATTCATTTGTTTTATTACATAATCACTTAATATACTTCACTACTTAGTTTTCACGTCCTTTTCCTCGATTTGCTTCGCATAGTCGGCATGGGCACTTTGAAAGATTTGATCCAAGGTATCGTTATCGTTAGCACTAACTTTGGCTACAACCTTGGTAGGCGTTTGCATATCCACGACCACGTATTTGCCGTCCACTCTGTCAACACAGGTGGTACTAGCCCATGGAGCCGTGTCATATTCCTTTAGAGTGATCTCCATGGGCTCTCCGTTGACGTATTCAGGGTACCCCATAATGTGTCTATGTAATGCAGCTGTAGGTTAGCGCAGGTACCGTATGTAGAGCGCGATGACTTGTGTGAGCCACGACAAACTGAAATATTCAATCGGTGCAACCAAACCTTTTGACATTAAGCTTTAGCGTGACACATCGAGCCGTATAGTGAGCCACTGGGGAATTGGCGTGTATATATAGGAGCAATATAGCTTGTGTTGAAATTGTTTTTGATTCAGGTTTTTTTTCCGTTTTCTATTCGACATTTGTATCAGCCTTTAAGTATGATAGCAGATTTAAAAACCGGGAGTTCGGTGATTCCAGGCCAGTATCTTGCCCCAGTGAATGTTTTAAGAGGTAAAACCATTGCCCCAGTTATTAGTGGCAGAGGCACCACGGTCAACTCATTTGAAGAGGCTGGAAACAAACATGAGATCATTGTAAGTACCATATTGGGGAAGTATGTGATGAGCACTGATAAGGACGGGAATTCGATGGTTTCTGTTGTTCCCAAGCATGAATACGAAGCACATGCGACGGACGGGGTGTTCCAAGCGTCCCATGGTCTCGATTTGACCAAAAGTACAAACAATTTACCAAAAGAAAACGATATCGTCTTGGTGAAAATCACTAAATTGAATCCTAAGCAAGCTTACTGTGAACTTTTATCAGTGGAAAGTCAAGGAAATATAATAGGAGATTCGGGAGTAGGTGTAAATGGAGACATAGCACATGCTTCACTTGGACCTGGCGGTGGTGCCCAAGGCTTAGGAAATCAGTCTACAATCGCCTCATCTCAATCTACCGCTATAAACGCGGTGGCTATAGACTTAGGAGAATCTTTCAAGGGGGTGATTAGGAGTCAAGATATACGGTCCACAGAAAGAGATAAGGTCAAGGTGGTTGAAAGTTTCAAGCCAGGTGACATTGTCCGGGCCATGATCATATCTTTAGGAGACGGAACGAATTACTATTTGTCCACGGCCAGAAACGATTTGGGAGTAATCTACGCTAAGAGTGAAAACGGGGCCGGAGGTTCCATGTTTCCTGTTGACTGGCAACACATGATAAATCCCGACACGGGAGTCATCGAAAACAGAAAGTGTGCTAAACCTTTCAACTCAGAAGAATGAATAATTTTAAAACATAAACGCGGGATACCGGTGTCTATAACAGCACCCCATTATATAAACAATACAAAAGAACTAAATATGGCTCTACACCTCGGGTGGAGGATAAATCAATTCATCGTTATTACCTCTCAAATCCACTTCACTTAACCCGATCTTCGACCCGAATTTCTCGAATCTCTTGACGTATCTGGTCTTCTTTTCGTCGGCCATTCTAATCATTTCGGCCCAGTACTTTTCATGGTCGTAGTCAAAGTCCACACTTCCACCAAAATCTTTGTCTAATTGCTCTATAGGAACATAATCTGGAAATGGCTGGTCAAACACTAATTTCTCTCTGGTTAAAGGATCAATGAAGGGATGAATAATCTTTAAAAACGTCCACCCTAACAAGGGGATGTTGGTCAATAGGGCCTTCCCAAGTCTTTCTGGATAATGAGTTTGTAAAATGTGTAATACTTGTCTTCCTGTTCCAATAGGAGGGATCTTCCCGTTGGAGATTCCAACGTCTGTAGGCTTGAAATCTATTAATAATGCCAATGAGTCTTGTCCGGAAGGCATGAAATCAATCACTCTTTCTAACATATATACTAAGTGTTGCACCTGAGTAATCGATGGTTTGGTATTCTGTCTTCCGGGTTTTAAGTATAAGCAAGGTCTGGCGTCATTATCAAACCCCAAAATTACCTCTTTCCCGGTTTCATTCTCGGGGGAACATAATTTCCCGTTTACTTTGTTATCGTCTTCGTAATTCCCGTTGATGCCAAACTCTCTTCTCCAGCTTAACGTCAATTCTATTCTGTCAATACAGTCCTTTAAGTTCCATTTGGTGGCTCTTAAATACCGGAAAAAGCACTCTCTGGTCAACCAGCTCTTCTCCAGGTCTTTTAAGGGCGTGAAATCCTTCTTATCGCCTTTGTGCTGCTGTTGGTGTTCGGTTTGGCCGATGACTAACTCTGGGTTTTTAAAGTGCTTAAACACCTCCAAATACATTTGCTCCTGGTCTTTGGTGAGTTTTATCGGATCCGGCACAACCGATTTACTGCTAGGGCTTTCAAACGGCTTGTACCGCTTATCGGTAAGATCTACAGGTGGATGTTTCAAGTCGGATTTGGAGTCTTTGCCTCTCAATTTACTGAACATGTTTACAGGGCGGTGGGAATAATGGTGGGTCCTAAAGGCTGGGTGTATTTGCCTGTGTGATTTACACGATACTACGTGGGTCTGGATGCAGTTACGCTTTTAAAAGGTGTGTGTAGTGGTAGTAGGAACTGTTTCTACGGATGTATCACAACGAAAACTCGGGTTGACACAACGCGCGGGTGTGGCCGCACCAACCATCGCATCGCGACTACGGGCAGAGCGAGACGGTGCGCGGAGGGCTTGTGCCATCGCCTGGCGAGACACTTGATCGCATTGACCTAATCCCAACCATCCACCACTAAGTCAATAGAAATTCAAGCAACTAAAACAACTTGGAATGGGCAGGGTGTTGAAGCTCACGGAAATAGCCACCTTGAAATGCGTACGACATGTCCAACAGTTGGATGACATCGGGGTCCTTCCTTATCATTTGGTGAAGCCTATCTTAGTGAAAATGAATGCTAAGCAACTAAATACCATAGAAGAGAATTGTCCCCAGATAACGCCCTACAGTGATGAGCTATGGGTGGAGCTTCTCCGGCGAGATTTTCCGAACCGACCTGGGAACGGAACGTCCCGTGCTAGACCCTTAAATGGGACTAAGGACAAAATGGCGAGTAAGCAATTATATGTTAAATATAACCAGGAACAGGAATTATTCCGAAAAGACTCCACTGAAAGGTTGAAAAACTTCACCAAAAGCTTGCAACGGAAGAAATCGGAGAATAGTGTTATAGAAGTAGAACAGATCTTACGAGAGGCTCCGGTTAAGTCTGTGTCTAAAGGACCTAAGAATAGTATCTTGAACAGGGCCAAACGAGATCTTCAGAACCGGTCGTTGATGTTTCCTAATAGAAACATTGCCTCGCTGCCCATAATCAAGCCAGGAACCAAGAGACTCAACTTGAACCATCACATCAAACCCGTTGAGAAACCGCGGCCAAAGGTGTTGCCAAATCCGTTGGTAAATAAATCTATGGAACCAAAGTTGGGGATTCGGAAACGGAAGCCCCATTTAATGCAAGCATCGCCATCTAAGCACGATAAGAGGAAGAAACCGGAGCCGGAGCAAGAGAGAAGTGACGTCAAATCTATCAAGTCGTCAGTATTTAATAAGTAATAAGTAATGATTAATGAATATATACTAATTTCTATAAAGATAGGGTTTGTCCCGAAACGTGCCGAAATATCGAATTACCTCTTCGTCTTCTTGGTCAAAGACTCGATGTCTTCATCTTTGTCTCGACTCCTTTTATACTGGCCAATCAGATTATGTCCTATATCATCTGCCTCCACATCTTTTTTATTATTAATCAAAGAGATATCGTCGTCTATAGCCACTAATTGCTTGTAAGAATTCAATTTCAAGTTCCCATTCACCAACACTAACCTGGCGTTATCAAGATACTGATTGATATTTTTGGTTTTCAACCCCAATGTCTGTAAAAAGTTGACTATATTATGTAAGGATCTAACATTAACGGCGTTATTACAACCGCTAGAAATCACCAACCCGTTGGATCTAGTAGCTCGTATCAACTGCACCACATTGCTGATGAAGAACTTGCGGCTTTGATTGTTCGCTTGGGAACTTATTAGCCCGCTGTAACAGATTTCAAACTTGATTCCTTTCTTTAGGGCCTGGCCCACAATCTTGTGTTTTAAATAGAAATTTAGCTTGGACGCCAAATTAACTGAGATCAAATCGATATTTAAGTTGATGATAGCCAACTGAAGGGCTTTCTCTGTCATAGGCTTGATGCTTATAACATTGAAATAGTTTTGGAACTTGTTAAAGTTCATTAACTTGGAAGAGTCGTTAACTATGATAGTTAACCGACTATAGAGCTGCAAGTCCCGAAACTTGTCGCCATCTATTAAGCTAGACACCTGGATCGGGTTAATATCCTTTGGAGAACTCATTGGCAACTTCAAGTTCTCGTCAATCTCGAAGTTTATCACAACATGTCTATACCCAAGGTTGTATAAATTGACAATGGTCTGCCGGAGTCGTGCCAATTCCTGGTCTGAAAGCTTATCGTAGTTATTCTTCGGCCATGGCACATTCAAATCCATGGGACTAGGCTTTGCTTTGGAATTTCCATGGGTTTCGCCACTCATGTCATTCTTTAGCGTCATCTAACGAAGTCATCGCATCAAGTCATCTCAGTTTAGCGCGAGCCGCCACGGCGCCACCGCGCCACCGCGCCACGACCTATAAATGTGGGGGGCCGCGCAGTGTTTGTATGATTTGATAATACCTACAATCGCTACCGCTGGTAAGATTGGACAGAAGACGGTGTATTAAAGAGTAATCGACAAGATTCGGTAAGATTCAGACATTATTGGGGTGGTAGAAAAATACATAGTGCTAGCTTTTGATCAGTTAAAATGCCCAATTTACTAGTGGACACTAAAGATAAAGACGAATCCATGATGGATATCGGAACTAACTGTTCCAAATGCCACCGGTTGGACTTTCTTCCCGTCAAGTGTGAATACTGTAGTCATGTGTTCTGTGAAGATCACCGGAAACTCGAAGCGCATCAGTGCCCGGGACTTGACAAGTTCTATAATCAGGTGAAACAGGAATATGACTACACGAAACCAAGTCAAGACAGTAAGGAACCAATAGCGGCATTGTTTCCAAACCGAGACAAAGATCGAGCCAGAATAGATGCATTAATCAAGAACCCTCCCAAGGCTAATAATATTTTGGAAGGAGGATCGTTTAGAGTGGGGGATGTTGCTAAAGGGAAGAAGAATGCATTTAGTAAGTTTAACAAGTTCATAAGTCTACAAAAGCAGAAGCTAAATAGTGGCAATAGCGGCAATATTAAGAGGTTATTTGGGAAGTCTAAGCCGACGGGGTCGCTTGGATCCAGTAGTAGTCAGAAGAATCCCGCAGTTGACCTTCAATTGTTGCGAAAGACTGCCAAAGGAGATCTGAAGATCAAACAGGAAGACCGGATTTATGTGTGGTGTTTGTACGTGGATGCCAATGAAGAGGAGGAGGATAAACTAACTAAGATAGATATTAATAATCAGCGAGTTGGGGTGATTTTGAATAAGAATTGGCCTGTTGGTAGAGGGTTGGATGTGATTAGTGAAGTGTTAAAGATCAAGAATAATAACAATAAGACGAACGATGTTCATGATAGATTGAATATATTCAAGTTGACAGAAGAGCCGAAATTGATAAGTCCCAGTGGACGGTGTAAGGAGTTCAAGCTGGGAGATATTTTGTATTTGGTGAAAGGAAGTATTGAGTGAGAGAGTGGTGATAGGAACAGAGAAACGGTGCTAAAGCTGGCTAAGATGGTGCGAAAACGGTGCTAAAGCTGTGCGAAAACGGTGCTAAAGCTGAGCTAAAACGGTGCTAAAAGCGCCAACAGCAACATCCTCACTCCCAGCAATATCACCCTAGCTTACACTCCCTATCTACTCTATATAAATTCATAGACTCCATATATTAATCATCGATTTAGCTCGTAGATGCTCATTACTATATAAACTGTGCACTGTATCAATCACAGAGCTTTTGGCCGCGCCACGACAGGCGTAAAATTTCTCAATTTATAGGAGACGACAAAAAACAATTTCACCACTCAACAAGGATCTATCGGTACTGATCCATTTGCCCTTGTGTTCTGCAACTGCTGTTGATATCGTGAGGCCCGTGATCCCGTAACGTTTGTGTGTGTTCGGAATACTAATTCTCCAAAGCACCTGATTTTACTAGTCTGCTATTTGTAGTCACTGACCACAAACTGGTAGATTGAATAATACATCACATTTGAAAAAATTGGTTTTGAATCGACTCGGAACTGGGATAGTTGATAATATCGGTTGATCTTGTAGGAGATTGTGTTTGTTGTGAACATTTATGACGACTAGAGCTCAGTTATCGACCAATCCTGCTGCTTTAGCTGCTGCTGCCGCCACAAATTCCACGTCGAACCAAAACTTACATGGCAATTTAACCAGTATGAGTAACATGCCTGGGTCCAATACCGCAAATTCTAGCTCCAGCAACAGTTCTGTTGTGGGATTACACTATAAAATCGGTAAAAAAATCGGGGAAGGGTCGTTTGGGGTGATTTTTGAAGGGACTAATATCATCAATGGAGTGGCAGTAGCCATCAAATTCGAGCCAAGAAAGACCGACGCTCCACAATTAAGAGATGAATATAGGACTTATAAGCATTTGCAAGGGTGCGACGGGATCCCAAATGCTTATTACTTTGGACAAGAAGGATTACACAATATCTTAGTGATTGATTTGTTAGGGCCTTCGTTAGAGGATTTATTTGATTGGTGTGGTCGCAGGTTCTCTATAAAGACAGTGGTACAAATCGCCATACAAATGTTGACATTAATTGAAGAAGTGCATAGACATGATTTAATCTATAGAGATATAAAACCCGATAATTTCTTGATTGGTAGACAGGGGTTACCAGGAGAGAATAAGGTTCATTTGGTTGATTTTGGAATGGCTAAACAGTATAGAGATCCTAGAACTAAAAACCATATACCTTATAGAGAGAAGAAGTCTTTAAGTGGAACTGCCAGATATATGTCTATTAACACTCATTTAGGTAGAGAACAACTGAGAAGGGATGATTTAGAAGCTTTAGGGCATGTATTCTTTTACTTTTTAAGGGGTCAATTACCGTGGCAGGGATTAAAAGCTCCTACCAACAAACAAAAATACGAAAAGATTGGTGATAAAAAGAGAACCACCCCAGCTATTACTTTATGTGACGGATTACCAAGACAGTTTGCCGAATATTTAGACTCGGTTAGATCTTTACAGTTTGACGCCGAACCGGATTATGAGGAATATAGAATGTTACTATTAAGTATTTTGGATGATTTGGGTCAACATAACGATGACGATTATGATTGGTTACATCTTAACGGGGGTAAAGGCTATGATGCATCCATTAATAAAAAGCCCAACTTACATGGCTACGGCCATCCTAACCCTCCTAATGACAGAGAAAGAAGACATAGAGATCAAAGAAGAAGTAGACATCATCATCAAAACCAACAGGCTCAACAACAAGCTCAACAACAACAACAAGCAGCCCAACAACTGCAACACCAACTGCAGCCTCAACAACAACAACAAGCAGCCCAACAACTGCAACACCAACTGCAGCCTCAACAACAACAACGTCCCCTCAATGGCGGTGTTGCGGGTAATCAAGGGGCTTTTAATCCTCAACAAAGAGATTTGACGGCTGCTCAATTGCATCAACAGAAATTACAACATTTGGTCAACAGACCTTTACCTCCTATTAAGCAAGACACTGGCACCAATCCTAACATGTCCAAGGAGTATATTTCCTCCAATAAGAACTATGAAAACTCTCCTATGCAAAGATCAAATCAATATGACCAGCAACAAGCTGAAGAGCCAAAAGGGTTCTGGTCCAAATTCTGCTGTCAATAATTTCCTTTTATTTAGAAAACTTTTTTATATGTTAATCTACGTTCAGTTCTGTTTAAGTATTAGCGTTTATTGGTCAACAACACGTTCATTTTCCATATTTATAGGTGTTTATTGCTCTTATTTGTACGTTCAGTTCTGTTTAATATCGGCGCGCAACTATTGGCAATAACTTGTAATTGTACGAGCCGTCCATTTCTTGAGTATCACCGTATTTATTAAGCTATTAACGCTTATTGATGCTTATTGGCCAATACCTTAATGATTCTACATTCTCCTCTTTCCATATCACCATATTTAGTAAGCTATGAATCTATGAACGCTCTTATTGGCCAGAAAGTCTTCGTCTTCCACTTCTGGTTTAATCTTAGCCTGTGGGCTGTTCACTAACTTCTCTTGCTGCTTATGGGCCAATAACTTGCTCCTTATCCGCAAATAATTTGATGCGTCTACATTCTCCTCGTTCCATATCACCAGTATTTATTAATCTATTAACGCTTATTGCTGCTTATTGGCCATTAACTTGTTGTAGTTGTAGGAGATCTTTTCCCATTCTTCCTCTGTCACTTCCATTTCCTTGTAGGTAGAAAGAAGGTACTCTTGAATCCGCTTCAAAGACTCCATGGCCTCCAATTTGTTGAAATGTTTGAGATCCTTGTGGTCTTTGTTAACAGTTTGTTGAAGCAGCTTCAAATTGTCAATTAATAAACCACATCTATAATCGATCCATTGTGGGTAGAAGTCGTTGTATTTGGAGCCAGAATTGACTTCCGGTTTGACGGTATCTAGAACTGACTTGTCAAATTTACTAGGATCTTTGGCTCTGAAGCTGGTAACCATGGTGATTCTCTCGCTCATTCCAATAGGATTGGGAGCGATATGTTCAATAAATCTTCCTTGTAACATGGCAGCTGAGCCCATGGTAGGACCAGGAACCAGGGCAATGTTATCGGAGTCCGTTCCTTCTGCCTTGGTTCCCATTCTCAAGGATGTTTCTCCTCCAATCATGTTGGTTGTATCTGATAACATCAACACACACACAAATGGATAAGAGTCGTGGTGCCACCCAACAACACAGTCTTCCGATAAGTTCCGTTTAGGGTGTTCATTCTGCTGATACTGGTTCAACTCTTCTTCCACTTTAATTGGATCTTTCATCGAAACATTGACATGGGCAATTTCAAAATCAAACACAACTTCTAATTCCACCCCAGCCATAAGACTAACAAGTTCGTTTGTTTTAGGGTGTGTCCAAGCAGCGTAGGTAAAAGGGGCTTGAATTCCCTCGGCATTTTTGCAGTAGCCTCTAATGGAGCAGTCTCTACCAGTAGAGGAACTGTTGCTGAATCTAGCGTACTTTAAGAAGATGTCTCTGGATAAGATTTCCTGTTTCATAATACAAATAGCTTCCTCGGTAAAAAGAGGGAACGGATCCGTGACACCAATGTGACTTATTTGGTGGGTATTGGATAAGCCTAACTCTTCCATGGTTAATCTTCTTGTGTTGTTGAATTTGTGCTGTGTCATTAAATCTTCGGCATAATACTTCAAATGTTTTGAAGGATCAAATGTCACACGACTATATTTAGTGTTGTAAAGCTTTTCGTAGATGGGTTTGACGATGGCGTCATAGGTGGCCTCGGGGACCTTTGCATGTTCGTTATCGTTCTTAATACTATCGATCAAGGCAGACATGGTTTACTGTTGATATTTGACAAGAGAAATCGCCGCCATATTTATAGTGCAAGCTTATATTGGCAGTAGTACAATAGAGAAGAAATCCTTGACTAAAATTAGTATAAATTGGCAGGAATGTCCCTGCCTTTATAGTTGAATTCGAATATATACCGAAATAGATTTAAAAGTCCTGTCAAGGTCGGGAAGAAGCTAATTGCAACCAAAGGTTTTATCCAACTGTGACCGAAAACGGTAATAAAATCCGCAGCAGGCGGGTTTTGAAGCACCACCGGCTTTGGTGATTTATCGGTTTTGCCGCTGTTTATGTGAAGTCGCCAAAATAAAGTATTTATTCAGCAATAGAACATGGTTGAACAACACCAGCACCAGTGTTCATACACCTTGTTACCTTATTTTTGAGACTGTATAGTTGGGTGGAACTGCATTGAGGTATGGAATCCGTTATCAGGAACGAAGTTCCGCTTATCTTTTGCAGGTTGGGTGTTTGGCAGGTTAGGCCCTCCGATAATGCGCGTTGATTCACCTCTGTTAAACGGTTGGACTCTCCATTTTTGTCTTTAATAGGAAACCCATCCGACAGGTTTTGACAGAGTAGACAGGTTTTTACAATGTCCCATCAGCTGGCTATAGAAAGCAATTTGAAGCATTTCACAGGCGACATTGTCAATGAGTATGACTCCAGGCCGCTGACTCAGAAGTTGAGTAAGCTTATTCCACAGGTTCTTTTGGATTATCCAACCCTTGCAAGCACTTACGATAATGTGGACACTTCACCGGTGAACAATTCAGATATCTTCACCAAAGATAAAGTGTTATTAGACTTTGCTTGTGGAACTGGAATTGTTAGCGAACAATTGTATCCTCATGTTAAGCAGCTTATTGGCATTGATATAAATCAACAGCTATTGGAGATATTCAATAAACGGTTGACAAACAAATATGACAATGTTCAAAGTTACTTGGTTGATATTCTAGAACATGACAATGAAGTTGTGGAATCCCTCTTAAACAAGGTGGATATTATCACTTGCACCATTTCTTATCATCATTTAGGTGATTACGAGTCGGTCACTTGTAAGTTAGCAGAATTGTTGGCACCTGGTGGGATTTTATTTGTAGTAGATTTCTACAATCCCAATGTTGAAGAGATGGAACACAATAAAGTCTGCGAAAATTCGGCTGTCACTCATATGGGAGGGTTGAAGAAGCAATCGCTTGTTAATACTTTGACTAAGGCAGGATTAAGAGATATAGAAATACAAATTGTATCTGGTATAAAGTGTTGGTATCACCAAGAGTTCATTGTAAACCATTGTGCTCAAGAGACTTTGGATCAATTGAAGGCGGGTACCTTGCCTACAATGGAAGTTGACGGACTGACTCTTTATTTTATAGCCATAGATTTAGTATTAGCTGTCGGAAAGAAGTAATTCAAGCATTTTACAGCAATTTGTGATTTAGCGCTTTGAAAACTCAACGTTAAAGCTTCAATTAAAATCAATTATCATTAGAGAATCGTCAAGAATTTATAAGCTTATTTATCCGTATTCATCCGTATGTATTGCTGTTTCGCTAATATATGTGGATATCAACTCATATGTATGCAAAAAATCTTACAAATGCCCTAAATATCACCTGTCGTGTGTCTATATATGTGTCTACTATGTGTTACAACTCTATATCTGTCAATGTATCTAGGGCGCTGTTTTGTCTTTTTCTTATGTAAGCAGTCCAACATTTCGCACTCGTCACAATCTTCACACCTCACAAACCTCCTCACATTAATTCTAATACAACAACTCTTCCATTATCGGTTCGTTATGGTCAGTATTCAGAGCCAAAAAAGACTAACAAAGGAGTACAAAGCCATCTCCTCCACTCCTCCTCCATATGTCATCGCTAAACCAAACGAAGAAAACATTTTGGAATGGCACTACGTCATTACCGGACCGCCCAACACTCCGTTTGAAAATGGCCAATACCACGGACTCTTAAGATTTCCCAGTGAGTACCCGTTTAAACCTCCGTCTATTACCATGGTGACTCCCAACGGCAGGTTTGCCTGTAATACCCGGCTATGCTTATCTATGAGTGATTACCATCCGGATACTTGGAATCCGGCTTGGAGTGTGTCTACAATCTTAACCGGGTTACTTAGTTTTATGACTGGTGATGAGTCTACCACTGGTTCTATTAATACCAGCGACAGTTTGAAAAGAAAATATAGTAAAGAAAGTAAGCACTGGAATATCACCGACAATTCCCGGTTTATTAAGATATTTCCTGAATTGATTGAACAGAACAAGAAAGATATTGAGATGATGAAACAGCAGGAACTTGACAGTAGTAACATGGCAGCCAACGCTGAGCTGTTGTTTAATGTTAAGGAAAATTCTCATTTGTTGGATCCTGAAGATCGGGCACGGTTATTAGTGGATGAGAGTGGAGAAGGGTTGGGAATTAATGTGTCAAAGATTGGGTTTATTGGAGTGATACTAGCAGCATTGGTGTATTTGATCAAGTCATAGAAATGTTATGTTTATAAGTATGAGTCTTGATTTGGAGACTTAAGGGGAATTGATGAACTGGAGATTTATGGAGATTTATGGAGATATGGAGATTTATGGAAATTTATGAAGACGAATGATATACCTTTGTCCTGTAAGTATAGTAATAAGTGCAAATAACAGTATTGTATAGGAGTATAGTCATATAGAGAATAAACTAATATGAATTCAAAGAAGTATTGTTATAGGAGTATAGTTATACAGACAAACTAATATGAATTCAATAAGACAAGTGGGTTCGTAAATAAGCTTGGTGTTGGGATTTTTGGTGTCTCCACCCTCTGTATGTGTGGGAGTAAGGATGTTTGGTGTTCTCCAATTATGTCACAATGTCCTATTGTTGATATACAATGTTCGTAAATTTACGGAATGACCTTTAATTATCTATTTATAGCTTTATTATGGCCAATTAGACCCTTACTACGGATCCTGCAATGCCCATTACTTTTCTAATATCAGCAATTACTAACTGCAATTAATAATTATTCTCCTTTAGTAATAATAGGTCAATATTCTTAGTGTTCATATAGTACTATGTTATGACCATGTTCTGTTATGTGCCTATCTGAAGTATATCAAGAAGATCTAGTACTATATTTAGGATATCTAGCACCAATGTCACTGATAGTTGCAGTTGCACTAAGGGTCCAGCTTACTAGAGGTCAGCACCAACAAAATCACAATGTCTCTGAATGTCGCGCCTATAATCTGGATATACCCGTTTGATCTGCGACTTCTTTGCTTTACACCCCTTCATCTACAATATCCTCGAACTAACTGTCTTCCTCGGACTATGTAACTGTAATGCCCTCCCTCGGACTGTCTAATTATCTTTTCCCTCGGACTATCTGATCATCTTTTCCCTCGGACTATCTGATCATCTTTTCCCTCGGACTATCTGATCATCTTTTCCCCCAAACTATTTAACTACATCACAATGTCTTCGCTTAAACTATCTAACTACATCACAATGTTTTCGCTCAAACTATCTAACTACATCTTATATCTCTCCCCTCAAACTACCTAACTACATCTTATGTCTCTCCCCTTCAAGCTGCTCAACATCTATCCACCTCAATTGGCTTCCTTGTTTATCTCCCCGTCCCTCTGCCTCCTTGTAGTTCCTTTTCGTGGCTCATACACCGAAAATACTGACGTAAACAATGCGACCTCGAAAAAATTTCTACACCCGTGTATTTGCCATTTTCCAACGAGCTACTGAGTTGTTCACTTGTTCAGTTGATTGAGTTTGTTCATTCCACACTGTTCCTTGTCTGTATCACGTTCAGATCTGTCTCCTTGTTCGTTCCACCCAAAATCCTAACCCCCATATACAACATCCTGGCCCTTGTTTACGCGATTCTCATCCCTCCTTGTACCGCCTCGTTGTTTCTTAATTATGTCCCACCATCCATATCGACAAAGACTTCCTCAATCTGGTGGCGATTCGGGTAAAGATTCGGCTAATTCATCTCCTCTGACATCCCAATACCATTCTCCTCAAATCAATTCGCCCCAGGCTCCTCAAGTCAATCCTATTGTGAAGATGGCTCCCAGTGTTTCTTCTGCTAATGGTTCTTTCGCTAGTGTCGGCGAGAGTGTAGCTACTAATAACAACAACAGCAATAATGCTCCGTATCCTGTCAATAATATTTCCAGCGGCGATGATTTGTTGACTGAAGTTCAGAACATACAATTGAACTCGGGTTCTCCTTACCCTTCCGGTGGGTCTGGCTCTGGTGCTATTAACTCTGGTTCTGGTGCTCCTAGCTCTGGTTCTGGTGCTGCTAGCTCTGGGTCCACTCCCTATCCTTCCGGCCCATCTCGTATGTCGCCTTCTGCCATGTCTCCAGTGTCCTCCCCTACACACCCTTCTAAACAAGGACATCCTTATCAACATCTACAAGGGAGCCAACACAGCGTTGCGGGAACTCCTCCTATGATGTTTTCTACCTCCGTGACTTCTCCTTCCTCCAATCCTTTGAGTGCTACTTCGTCTATTACCAATTTGAACTTGCAAAGCACCCCTAACCAAGGGTCTTCTTTGGGTCCTAATGGGGCTGGCTACGCTCACTCCAAATCAGAGAATAATTTATCCACTCCCAGATTCAACGCCCATAATAGATCCGTCAGTTCCACCTCGAGCTTCATGGATAGAACTGATACCATGAGTATGGTTGATTTCAATCAAAACTTGATCACACAATATTTGGGGAACAATTCCAACCATTTGATGCCTAGAATCAAGACCATCGAGTTGTATCGTCAAAATGCCAAAAAATCAACCGACCCTACCGTATTGTTTCAATACGCTCAATACATGTTACAAACTGCATTATTATTGGATAAAGATTCTGGCTCTAGTCCTGGTTCCGTGGAAAATTCTCCCATGAAGTCTCAAGAATCATTTACCAAAAAACATACTAAAAACAAGTCGTCTAATTCTTTTGATCTCTCTGATTTGGATGAAAACTCCGTCAACGATAAGAAGTTAAAAAGATCTTTGTTGAAGGAAGCCATGACCTATTTAAGAAAGTTATCTGATAAAGGGTATACTGAAGCTCAGTATTTATTAGGTGACGGGTACAGTAGTGGGGCCTTCGGAAAAGTTGAGAATAGAGAAGCATTCCTATTATTTCAAAGTGCTGCTAAACACGGTCATGTTGAAAGTGCTTATAGAACCAGTTATTGTTATGAAGAAGGGTTGGGAACTGGAAGAGACGCTAGAAAAGCAGTTGAATATTTGAAGATGGCTGCTTCCAAAAACCACCCCGCTGCCATGTATAAGTTAGGGGTCTATTCATTTTATGGGAGAATGGGGATCTCTACAACTGACATGAATATGAAAAAAATGGGGATTAAATGGTTAACAAGAGCTTCTAACGTAGCTAATGAATTGATAGCTGCTGCTCCTTATGAGTTGGGAAAAATATATTTCAATGGGTTCAAGGATATAGTAATTCAAGATAAAAAATATGCATTAGAATTATACAGTCAGGCATCTGCATTGGGTCATATCGACAGTTCAGCAATATTAGGTCATTTCTATGAAATCGGTGAAATTGTTCCTCAAGATTCAAACTTATCAATTCATTATTATACTCAGGCTGCTCTCGGAGGCGATCCAAAATCAATGTTGGCTATGTGTGCTTGGTATTTGGTTGGTAATGATCCTTATTTGCCCAAGGATGAAAACGAATCTTTTGAATGGGCCAAAAGAGCAGCCATGTGTGATCTAGCAAAGGGTCAATTCGCCTTAGCTAATTTCTATGATAAAGGAATCGGTTGCGACAAGAACCCCTCCGAGGCTCAAAAATGGTATATCAAGGCTGCTGAAAATGGGGATGAAAAGTCCATTACCAGAATCACAAATAAGGAATTGGCTCTGAAATTACAAAAAAAATTGAAGAAGAAAAAGATCCTTCCTTCTGGTAGCACCGCTGGGGTAGCTGATAAATTGAATTTTGAAGCTGAAAACGATTCTCGTGATAAGGATTGTGTGATTGTATGATCAATTTTTTTTCTTTTCGTCGTCTGCATAGTTTTTAATAAAATAATTAATTCATCTATTCGTTAAATCATGCTATTATGCTCTATATCTATCGTACAAGTAGGTTCATTCCACCGGGTCGGATCCCCTACTATCTATATTCCGGGTTCCATTATTATAATTAAACTGCATTAAATGGGAGGGTGTATCCACTTTGAAATTATGAGACATATCCCAGTCATTGGAAACGAGTTTGGAGGCTTGCTTATTCAACAATGGTAACTTGGAATCATCCAATCGTTTATTAGTCAAGGACGAGACTCTTCGAGGTTTTAAAGGTTTTTTAAGATCATATGTCTTACTTATTGGAGGAGAGTTCAAATGAGGATCAAACTTGATATCTAAGTCATCATCTAGTTTATCCAATATGTTATTCTGTAACGGGGAGTCGTCGTCTAAGTCACTTTTAACCATAAAACTCTCTTCATTACTTATATCACTGTCAAGTGAATGTTCAAAGTGGACCTTTTTATTGTTTCTTAGTCTGACGGGCGAAATCTTGTAGGATGGCTTTTTAATAAATCGCTTGTTGGTTCTTGGTGGGGATACCTTCAATGGAGATCCCGATCCTCGTTTGAGAGGATATTGAGATGGGTGTTGCTGTGGGTCTATGTTGACTGACATGTCGTCGGTTTCTCTTAATTTCCTTTGCATGAATAATGAAGCCTTCTCCTCTAGGATGGCATCAAAGTCTCCGTTAATTAAAAATTCAATAGAACCAACCAACTCATTTAAAATCTCTTGTTCATTATTAGCATTCTCCTTTTGCAGGACGTAATGATTGAACAACCTTATAAAATTCTTACTGAAGAAATTGTAGTTATTCAATTCAACTATTAAATGATCGAATAAAATCGACGAATTGAATAAAATATCCTTCTCCAAATAATCCTTCAAAGAATTAACATAACTTTCAAATATTATCGTATGATATTCTCCCCAAGACTCCTGTTCTTTTAGTCTCAGTAATGTATGCTGGCTCTTATCAGTTAGTACATAGTCGATTTCGTTGGCTTGATTATATTGAGACTCCAAATCTTTAATCTGTAACGAAACCTTAGAAATCAACTGCTCTACCAAATTAGTGATCAAAGAATTATCTGATTCAGTAACACTCTCCAATAAGTTGTTGAAATCGAACTTCTGAATTAATAAGACTTTTCTCTTTGCCAATAAGAAGTATTTCTTCCATTTCTCTTGATTCTTGTTTAGGATGGAGCTTTTCAAATTGTTAATGTGTTCTAATATGAGATTGCAACACTTTTCAAACAACAATTGCTGTTTTTCTAAAGCGCTTTTATTAATGGTATCCTGTTTAAGCTTTAACTCTTCAATCTCTTGTTTTTGTTGAGTTATCATTTTCAAATAAGATCCAACATGTCTATCCAAATTATGTTGATTTCGAACTATTTTGGTTTTGATTTCTTTGGCTCGATCAGCATACTTTAAAGTATTCAAAGTTTCGTCGTAATGTTGAGACAGGGGAGATATACAAACAATCATCACCGTTTTACAGTTTCCTCCTAAAGAAAACTTCAATAATCGTGTCAATTTAGAATCTCTGTAAGGAATATGATTCCTCTTTCTAGGATCACATAATGCGTTGATACAATTTCCTAATGCCAACAAGGACTTGTTGATATTGGCCCCCTCGTTTAATCTTACCCCTCTGTTTTTAGTGGCAGCAGCTCTCTCACTACCAGCCAAATCTATAATCGATAAAGTAGCAAACGTATGAGATTCGGTCAAGTCCACCGACTTGTTCTTCTGATCCACATTGATTTGTAAAACAGCATGGGAACGTGATGAGGTAGCATTGGCTTCGGTGGGAGAACAAGTGCGGTTTTTATTACCTGTTACTATTAATTCCATAACATCTTCAACAGAATTTGGTTTGTGAGACAGCAAATTAGACACCGATATCCTTTGGTTGGAGTCTTCTCGTATGACCAATTTCTTACAATTGGTGTCGGGATTCAACAAATCCTTGATAGTTTCATTATAAATCTCCAAAAACGATAAACTCACGTCAATGATCTTGGAATCTTTCAAATCATCAATCTTACTATACAACTCCTTCATGGTTAAAAAGATCACCCCTGGGTCGTCCGTGGTCCCCAGGATCGTATGAGTTTTCCCACAACCCGTGGCCCCGTAAGCAAACACAGTGGCGTTAAACCCATCTAGTATACTGCCCAACAATGGCTTGGTGGTGGACTCGTATACTTGAGATTGAGTAGCAGAAACATCAAATAACTGGTCGAATACAAATCGATGTTCTCTAATTCGGGAGTTTGGAGTCGTCGAAGGAAAGGCATTTCGGTGCATCTTGGCTATGGGGTTGCTCTCAGGAGGGTCAAAGATCAACATTTTATCGTCTACCACGTCTATAATCTTTCGTATCCCTTGCGGGCTATACGTCATTTTAGGGGCATCATTTCGTTCATTGCTTAAAGACCCGTCTCCTAGAAAGAACTGATCGTTCTCGACGGTGATTAGGTTGTTTTTTTCGCTTGTAGTAAACGGTCTGACTCGTACCGACACCGTTATGGAGGATTCTCTGGATGTACTCTTAGATCGAGGGGCACAATCCCGAGTGCTTTGGTGAGAGGGAGAATTCTCTGGTTTGGGAACACTATGAACGTCTATGGGACATTTGTCAGCTGTCCAATCACTCAGACTACCTACTATCCCCAGCATATCATGTGAGGACTCAAGGTTAACTGTACTCATGATAGATCGTTTGTTTGTTTTGAGTCGCGTTTTGTAATGCTGGGGAACAAATGCGTATATAAGCAGCTCCGTTGATCTGATAGATCTGGTTAACTATGTATCACTTTGGTCACAATATTTTATAACCTTATTAGAATACATATATATGTATACATATATATATATAGAACCATCGTGTCGTTTGAGTATGTTTGATATTCGTGGTTCCGTAAGATGTTGGTAGGGTGGTCAAGCGGCTGAATCATACTGGTTCATGGTTCCAGTATAATTGAACGTTTGTGTATATTATGTATGGTTGCGTGTGTTATATATACTTGTGTATCTCGTATGCCTCGTATACCTTGTATAGCTGTAAACGCTCCTGCTTGTCTCTCTACGCCCTTACTTATGTGTCTCCTTCCCATACAAATATCACCAATCAGCCACAGTTACGGTATCATCCAAAGTCG
The DNA here is from genome assembly GCA_030582355.1 of Yamadazyma spencermartinsiae. Lineage (NCBI taxonomy): Eukaryota > Fungi > Ascomycota > Pichiomycetes > Serinales > Debaryomycetaceae > Yamadazyma > Yamadazyma spencermartinsiae. The sequence continues at coordinate 52,541 of JAKTXB010000014.1, read as the reverse complement.
CACACAACCTTAAATTAGTTTGTCTTTGTATAACAGCTAACAGCACTTTATATACCTACAATTGTTGCTAGACCTCTCCTTTATCAACCTATTTGAACATGTCAGATGTCGCCATCGGTGCATCGTTTGTGTCCTCCACAGTCAGTTTGGTTAAAACCATCATAGGAGCGGGGCTCCTCTCTATGCCCTTAGCTTACTCCACGGATGGATTAATATTCGGTACCATAATTATTCTACTAGCGGCCGTGACTTCTGGGTTTGGGTTGTTCTTGCAAGCTTATGTGTCGAAATTTGTACCTGTCGGACACGCTACATTCTTCAGTGTTTGTTCAATTACTTATCCTAGTTTATCGGTAATATTTGATTTGGCTATAGCCATTCAGTGCTTTGGTTGCTCTATTTCTTATTTGGTACTAGTAGGAGATTTAATGCCTACGATTATTCCTTCTGTGCCTCATGTAAGTGAAGATTGGTTAAGGACATTTTGGATTTTGGTGTCTGCTATTATTACTATTCCACTATCTATGTTGAAGAACTTGGATTCTTTAAAGTACACTTCCATCTTGGGACTTGTGGCTATTGCTTATATGTCGTTGTTGGTTATAATCCACTTTGTAGTGGGGGACGTTCCAGGCGATTTGAAAGGGGCTATCACGTTGTTTCCTCCTAATTTGACGGGGGTTTTCAGTACGTTTTCTATTATTGTTTTCGCCTTTACTGGCCACCAAAATATGTTCTCCATCATAAATGAAGCCAACGACAAATCCTTGAAAAGGTTGTCTTACCTTACTTATCTAACTATTGGGATTTCGTCGTTATTGTTCATTATTGTAGGCGTATCGGGATATCTCACGTTTGGCTCCTTGGTTAACGGAAATGTTATTCTACTGTATCCTAATACATGGTCTGCTACTCTAGGAAGGAGCTGCATAGCATTCATGGTTATATTTTCATTTCCATTAATGTTACATCCTGCCCGGATTTCTATTAATAATATTTACTATTGGTGTAAAACCCAAATCGCTGGTTCAAATATTGAAGCTGATGAACATGCGCCGCTTTTGCCTGAAGATGAACAGCCCACTGCTAAGGACTCGCCCATTGTACCGTTACCTAACTTGCGGTTCTATATTATCACCTGGTCTTTGTTAATCATTGGATACGTGTTGGCTATCTCCATTAAATCATTTGCATTGGTATTGGCTGTAGTAGGGGCTACGGGATCTACATCGATATCGTTTATTCTTCCGGGACTTTTTGGCTATAAACTTATTGGATCGGAAAACCCCGACAATCCAACCAAAACCCAAGCCATTTTAAAAACGTTGGCTTATGTGTTGGTGATATGGGGATTTTGTGTCATGGTTTTATGTCTCTACACAAGTCTATTTCTAGACCAGGCATAGCCACCGGGCGTTCCTCCTTTTCATACCTCGGATAAATAACTTTCAATATATTAGTATCTAGGAATTATTATGAATCAAGAAAAGGAAATTATTCTACATATTATATAAATACAATCAAATTCAAAATTATTTGGACTCGATTTCTTTGATTGAAGAGCCCTTCGTGTCTTTGGCTTCAGGCTCTTTTTCACTTTGGCTCCTTTTCTCTTCTTGTTCGTCGTCTTCGTCATCTTCTTCGGAATCGCTTCTAACATCTTCAGCACCAGATCCGGTCACAACTTTATAAGCCACCTTAACAATGAAATACATCCAAATTATAGTGATCACTTGTAACCCCGCCAAAAGACTATAGAACGTATTGACCACCATAGGAGACCAACATCTTTTAACCACCACCCCTTCCACACATTTGGCATCAGCCATCAACTCTAAAGCTTTATACCAAGCATGATGGAATAAGTAGTTATAAACCCCGTGTCTACAAACAATCCAAGACACCAAGAACAAAATGAACGCCACGTCACAAAGAGTGTGAAACCCAGCATACTTCAATAACTTGGCCCCCGTCAAGAAGATATCGGAACAGTCCATAATCACCAAAATTAAGTTCCCAATTCTATTGTAATAATAGTAATAAGATCCCACTAAGAGACAGCAAGTAATTATATGGTGACTCAACATTTGGTAATGGTCCTTTCTTCGCTCCTCCACGTTAATGGTGAATATCTGTTGTAACCAAAAACCAAGCTCAATCAAATAATACCCTTTGAAATACCCCGGCAAGCTGTCATGGGGCCAGCCTCTATAGACATTATCTATATCGTTCCAGTATGGAGACTTATAGAAAATCACCATCCCACACACAAACGACAAGGTGCAACAATGGAAAGTCCAACTTTGTTCTGAAAATCTAATCTGGGACTTTTTCCCCATCTTCAACACATACTTGCCAAATGGACTCCAACACCACTTCATCAAGAACGATCTTAAAAACGTAAGTATCACCACCCAATGAATCACCATGAATGTATCATCAAGTCCGATATCATACAAATGGTTCCCCTGGGAGTCCTGTCCACTATGATACTGTAAATGTAAAAACTTGTCAGTAATGTGCTGAGTGCTAGGGTTGGTGAAATGAAGAACATATAAAAGAATCAACAAGTTCCGAGAGAATGATATTTGGTTTCTCTCGATAAACCGTACTATGGATCCATCACTGCTCATGATGGATATGCAAATGAACTACCAGAAGCAAATTAAACTTTAAAAGACTGAAATGGGATGAACCCTCTATAGATAGTAGCGAAAGTATAGGGAAAAACGAAACTTGCGGAGTTTGACACAGCTAATAGGCTCCAATTGAAGAACTAATGGATATATTTCGGTGGTGCCGTACTGATCTTCACCCAACACTTCAAAGCTTTAAACAAGGGCTCTGGTAAAATGGTTTCTCGTCTATCCTTTTTAGACTGTGGACGTACAATAAGATCTGAAAAAAATAAACGTGTTTTTTCGCACATAGAAAAGCCTGTTAGGTGGAGTAGAGACGAGATCAAGTTGAGAGGACGAAGTGACGACGACACGAAACGGGTTAATTAGAGGGGCGTGGCTTGATGTATGGGTGGTATATGTTGTGTAACGGGTGTTTTTCATCATATGTTAGGGACTATGTATTGTTGACTATATTTAGGCAGATATACAGCTGAAAAGTTGCAACCAAGCATTGAGTGGTGCACTACGCCGGAGGCTTGGATTCATAACGGTTCAATGGTTTAGTAGTCACAGAAATGTAGGATAGAACATGTAGGATAGAACATGTAGGATAGAACATGTAGGATAGAACATGTAGGATAGAACATGTAGATAGAACATGTAGGATAGAACGTGGATGGTACCACGGCAGCATAGAACCATGTAATAAGAACATATAATACATGTAGCACAGAACCATAGCGTAGCGTAGATAATGCATTTGCAGTGTAGCTTAAATAGTTAGTGTAGCTTATTTCAGTGGCTCAGTAGCCATGGTCTGTCTCTATCTGTTCAACAACATATACTGCAAAGCTTTCTTCACATTGTTCTCATTATATCGATTCCAAATCACATAGACATTAATCATATCTTGCATGGCTTCCACTACCTCATCCAAATTGACATGACTATGACCCATGAAATTCATGAATTTGTTAATTTTAATAGTATCTTCGTCGATTTTCATATCTTGTAGTCCTGAATTAGTCTCCAAATTCTCATTATTTATAGTCAATAAAGCGTTTCGATCGTCTGCGTTCATGTCGCCCATCTCATTAACCACATCTGATTGTTGGTTGGAATTATCTGAATTTGCACTCTTATTCCCATTGTTGCCAGGATTATTGCTTGTAGAGTTATTACTGTTGTCCCCGTCGGAGCTGGGATTCTTATTATTCTCTTTGTCTGACTTGATCGAGTTCAATGACTTCTTAAGTACAATAGTTATATAAACAGCGGTTATGGCGATAATATGGGGAGGAAATAACAATGGAAGATCTGTCACGTAACTATCATTGATTAGGGACCATGCATGTTGTAATTCGTCGTTTGTGAGTTGAAATTGATAAGTATTGAAGTTGTCATTAAGAAAATCTTTGATCTGGATCAAGGATCTATACGGATGATAAAGCACCAAGTACAAGTCCATTTCCTCTAGTAAGTAGAATTCAAACTCTGCCAACTTGGTGATATCATGAGGAATATATTCCGGCCATAGATTCCTAGCTTCGGACACAATTAATCGAATATGTTGGGGACATTCTTCTATTTTGCATGCCACATAAATACACGTCGTTACCATCAAGTAAACGTTGATTTCCTTCAACAGCACTTTCAAGAGGAATCGGGTAAGGTACACTTCTGCAGTGGCTAGTGCCACTTGCCTTACATTCAATCTTCTTCCTAGTCTTATCAATAGATTGTGAAGATATATTCTCATATTGGAATCGTAGTTAATGTTAGGATAGTCCTTAATGAAGCCGTTTTGGATCATTTTCTTCTCTAGAAGCAACAATCTTCTTCTTTGTTCTAGAAGCGACAGCTTATTGAACTGCCATTTTGCTCTTTGGGAAGATCCCCAGAAGTTGGCTGACATAGTGAATATATAGTGAGCGAAGATAAAGAATCGTGAGAATTTACAGTGAGAGATCATAGTGAGTGATACATAGTGAGTGATCATAGTGAGTGATCATAGTGAGTGATACATAGTGAGTGATACATAGTGAGTGACACATAGTGACGGTTAAATACATAGCGAGATATACATAGCGACGGTTTGGTGTAGATACATAGCTACATAGCTACAAACATCCTTACTTCTCTATCTCATTTGTATTGTCTCTACCATACTACTCTCTATACTACTCTCTATACTACTCTCTATCCTACTCTCTATCCTACTCTCTATCCTACTCTCTATCCTACTCTACATCTCCCCACACTCACTAATAACTATATCCTCCACCGGCTTATCCTTAAAGGTCTTAGTTGCTTCCATATCCTTAACAATATCAAATCCTGATATAACCTTTCCAAATACTACATGTTTCCCATCCAATTGTGGCAAGTCTTTGCAACAAATAAAGAATTGACAGCTATTCAAATTGGGGCCGGAATTAGCCATAGACACACTGAATTGTTTATGATTATACTTAAACGACTCGTCGAAAAAAGTATCACTGCCATAGATGGTTTTCCTTCCCATTCCATTGGACTTCACAAAATCTCCTCCTTGGATCATAAAGTTTCGTACTACCCGATGGATCTTACTTCCCTTATAGCCTATCGGCACGCCATTCTCTCGAAACTCTCCAGTACAGAATTGCCGAAAGTTCTCGGTGGTTCTAAATCGTTAGTATTTAATTGTCTTCATGTCTTCCTAAATCTTTACATACTTTGGTAAGTCGTCATATAATTCGATCTCAATTCTTCCAAGCAGTTGACCTATATTGTTAGTACTATCACAGAAACAAAGAACTTGCTACATCCTTGTACAAATACTGTTAGTTCTAGTCTTTCTACAAGGCTCCATCTCTTTATACATACTTCCCTTTAAAATATCAAAAAAAACGATGGCCATCTTCCCCAGATTATTTTCATTTTGCAATGCGAGCACAAAAAGTCATCTTCACAAATTCATATACGATCGTATTTGTCAGATATTCGCCTTGTTTGTAGCAGATTGCCGCCTTTTCTGGAACCTCTAAAGACTTAGACGTCATTGATAACATGCCTCCCCCAGCTAACTACCATACTGCTAATCCGGAAGCAAACTCTGCCATTGACAGATCCATACCAGATTTCCCGGGTGCTCAGTTAACAGACGAAGAGAAGTATTTCAAGACTCATGAGCCTCCAAGCTACTTGAATGAAATTAGTAACCAAATTGACGATTTTATTACATTTCACCAGAAGAATACCGGCAAAAAGGTGGCTCTTGTGACCTCTGGTGGTACTACAGTCCCGTTAGAGAACAACACCGTTAGATTCATTGATAATTTTAGTGCTGGGACTAGAGGAGCTACATCGGCTGAATATTTTCTAGAAAATGGGTACGCCGTGATATTCTTACATAGAGAGTTTTCCTTGTTACCTTACTCTAGACATTATAGTCACACCACCAACTGTTTCCTTGATTTCATGATTGAGAAGGATAATAAAATTGAGATTAATCCTAATATCGCCTCGGAGATGTTACAAGTGCTAAGAAAGTACAATGATGCTAAGGACTCTAATCTGTTAATTCTAGTTCCTTTTACGACTGTTAACCAATATTTATTCACTTTAAGAGTATGTGCTGAACGCTTACAACAGTTGGGAACAAGAGCCTTGTTCTATTTGGCAGCAGCTGTTTCTGATTTCTTTCTACCTCAATCAAGACTACCAGAACATAAAATTCAATCCCAAGCCACGGGTAAATTGATTGTGGATTTGGAACAAGTCCCAAAGTTTTTAAGTAGATTGGTGGATGATTGGGCTCCAAGAGCTATGATTATTTCCTTTAAATTAGAAACTGATATTCTGATCTTGATCAAGAAAGCCACTGGTGCTTTAGATAAGTACCAGCATCAGCTAGTTATTGGGAACTTGTTACAGACTAGAAAGAAGGAGGTGGTGTTTGTTAAACCTCATGAACCAGAGTATTGGATTAAACTAACTGCTGCTCAGTTAAATGATAATGTTGAAATAGAACTGCTAATAATTCCAAGGGTAATTGAAGAGCATACCCTGTGGATCAACAACTCTAAGTAGGAGTATTTACAAATATTTATTTACATAATTATGATCTATAAGAATGAGATCCCTATTCCGTACTGTAAGCCTTTTCTGGAGGAATCTCTTTGATGCATGGATAGTGGGAGAACGAAATTCAACTCAAATCGGGCCATTGGGTGATTGTACAATATTCCAAATCCATATGAGACCGATAACTGGTTAAATAGTTGTGTGACGTTATATGAAACGGGGTGGGAGTGATTGAATAATCTGAGGTTCCCGTAATTGATAAAGTTATGGAATTTGAAATTTGAATCTGTTGGAGTATAAGGAATTTTGGATATCAATGAAATACCGCCGTTAAAGAACAAATCTCCTCCAATAGAATTGTTAAATGACTTTGGTCCCAACCCATTTAAATTGAAGCCTCTTACGTCATTGGGTCCTCCAATAAAAAATCTGTCCAAAATATACGACAGATCAGAACTATAAAGGAATCCAAATTTGTTGGATAATATCAAATGATTATACTTATTCAATCTACTGGTCAATTGGGTCTCCGCCAACGCTTTGACAAACTTATTGGTATTGAACTTATCAAGCTGACAAGCTTCGACTCCCACTCTAACAAACCTCCCTACCGTTGGCAAATGGATGTTATCCCTAGTGTCATAATAGATACTGTAGTTAAGGGAAGATTTGAAGTTGTGGGCACATTGATTCAATATCAGCAACGACTTTGAAGACTTGTTACTAAGATTTCTCCACACGTTGGTGATAGATAACTCATGGTTGAGATTACTAGCCAATTTGGTGTAGATTTTATTGGTCATCCCCATACTTTTGTTTTCACAGCCTATCCAGTCCAACAGTCTCGTATTTACATACAACATATTCTCCCATATATAACTGGTATTGTTCATTATGGGCATATTGTAATTCAACAAGTATGATGCTGATGTTCTAGTCCCGGTGGTTGCATCGAATGAGACGTTTTCACCGCCTCCAAATAAATTTTTCAATTGAAACTGGATATACCCATCACCTTCGCCATTTCCTATATTACTACCGGTCTTCGCATAGAACTTCTTAACTGGAAAGAGATTAAACGCCGGAATAACCCGTAGGGTGTCAGGGTTTCTCACCGGTTTGAACATCCCATAGCTGTTCTCTTGGTTTGTATGGAGTTGGATCATTAAATTCTCCAACAAGTTCCCTTTGGTAAAGTTGGTAGTTACCTCATCGATACTAGAAAAGAACTCTCTTAAGGTCATATACTGTTTGTTTAAAGGCTGAAACTGTTTATTAAGGAACCCCACTCTAAAGTCATTGGAATTGTTGATTTGAACAGACCTTATCTCCACGGGTTTGGTGGCATTATCTGAGAATAATTGTTCTAGGAACTGCTGGTTTTGGTTCATCAAAAGCTGCTGTTTCTCATGTAGTAGTTTATCCAACTCTTTTTGCTCTTTCGTCTTTGCGGGTTCCTGTGGACTCGAGTCCATGAAACTATTTTCAAACGACATTCTTGCTGTCTCTGAGTCGAAAAGGGAGATAATGGCTCCTTATATAGTTTGTATGTCCTCTATAGGTGAAAATGTTTAGATGATGAGAACGCGAAATATGACATACTAAAGGACGCCTACAACGAAGCTAGAGTTACAAATGGTCTATATTATACAAATTATACAAAGGTACGTACCAGGGGCATATGATTAGTAGATTAATGTCAGCGATTGCTTGCATAAGAATCACAGTGACTCTTCAAGATTCACAGTGATATTGAGTGATGATTCCTTAGAACTGTCAGCGAAGGGTTTACGAAGGCTCTGATGGCTCTACGCGAAGGCTCTGATGGCTCTACGCGAAGGCTCTGATGGCTCTACACGAAGGCTCTGAAGGCTCTGGGGGTTCTGAAGGCCCTGATGGCTCTAAGGTTCTGGTGGTGATATGGCCACTTGTGGTATGCCCGTTCCTGGACTTAGATATGCAGTGTCATTGGAGTTGTTTGAACTTACAGTACCTGGTTCTCTAAAGTCTTTGAGATCTTTAGAAGCCGTAGCAGATATTCCAGTCCCATTACCATCCTTACGATCTTGGTCCTCCTCTTCGATTAATAGCCTTATACACTCTTTCCCTGCTTCCGTTTGGAAATGACGCCTCAAAGCGTCAGCTCGAGCAAATCTCCGACCACATCCATAAGGAGTTCCATCCTTCAATACCCCTTTACATTGGAATTTCTTCTCTCCTGAGTGTAAGTCCTCGTGACGTTTTCGATCGTGCTGTCTAGCGAACGCTTTCCCACATATACTACATATAAATGGCCGTTCATCGGTGTGGGTTCGTAGATGAGATTTCAAGTTATAAGGTCTGGTAAATCGTTTATCACACAAATGACAAGCATAAGCACTTGGATGCTTTTGAGTTCTTTTGGAAATTTGATTTGGGGACGCCAATTCTAACATTTTCTCTCGAGTGGATATCACATTACTGGGTTGATCGTCATCTTCATCGTCATCCACGTACGATCTAGAAGTGGATCTGGATCTTGAGCGAGATCGGGATGCATTAGAGGACGAACTATGCCTCTTGCCATCACCACGCTTTCTTCCCCTTTTGATTGATTGAATTTCATCGGGGGTTAATAAATCATTACCATTCCCCTCGTGGTCTAGGTTATCATGACCGACGCTGTTTTCATCCTTTATGGAAGAATTATGAGAAGAGTTGGAGAATAAGGATGGGGTTCTTTGGGGTATATTATTGCTATCGATTCCATCTCCATTTCTCATACTACTCATTTTATCATTGGGATGTACAATGGCGGGAGGATTGTTAGAATTTAGCTTACTCAATTCTTCTAGTTGGTGAGAATCATAGAAACCTTGATACTGTGGTTGTTGCTGGGGATTCTGGTGTGGTTGTGTTTGAGGAAATGGCTGGGACGACATTTGTAATGACATCTGTTGATCCTGAAAGTGATCTGATTGTGCTTGGAACATTTGACTTTGAAGCATTTGATTGATTTGATCAATTTGTTGTGACTCTGCATGACGATCATTACCATTGACATTAAGATTAGGATTGGCATTCAGATTCTCCATCGATAAACTCATTAAGTTCGTACTAGAAACTGAACCTCCCAAGGCAATTTCATTGTCAAAATTTGTATCTAAATACGTTGGATGTGCTGCCAAATTAACATTTTGAGAGTTCCCCACATCCGACAAATTCTGGTTCGATACATTGGACAAAGCGTCATAGTAAGGAGATGCAGCTGCTGAAGAATAATCAGAATATAAAGAGTGAGTGGATTGGTTACCAGGACTTGTAGGATTTAAAAATTGCCCATTTCCAGGCGAAGAGTCAAAGTTGGACCCATAATTAGGAGACAATAAATCCTCACTAGCACCCATATTATTAGCCGGCAATAGATGAGAGTCACCGGAGGTTGGTGCTGGCGGCGGAGACTGTTCTGGCTGCAGTCGGGAATTCCAACTATGGGCAGAATTTGGCGCAGAATGATGTCCCGAATTATGAGTGGACGACTGATTTGAAGCAGCCGAATTCATGTTAAATTCATCGATAGTGGCCTGGTTCCCCATATAGTTGGGGGAAAAGTCTAGCATGTCAAAGACAGGATCATCATCCACCTTAATATTGGGATTGGGGTTTCCATTGAAATCGGTATTGGCAGAAGGCCCCGACATGACTTCAATAAAAAGCAAATATTCGAGAAAACTCTGACGTTTGAAAGCGGAGAATATGGGAAACTGGAATTATATAAACGTTTGAACTCCTTTAGGGTTGTAATATATGGTGGTCTAAGCATGAGTTTTTCCTCAGAGGGAGTTAAAAATGGTCGCGCGAATGATATTATTATGGGTGTGCGGATGTTGTTCCTCAATCATATATGGGGGTCAGGATTTTGCGTAAGGTTTTTTTTGTATTTTCTCCATAATTATAGGTTAATTATAGTAAACAGTCACGTCCGGTATCTAATTAGGATAAATATAGAATAGGCGTTATGTAACGTTGCCAATTAAGAGTTGTTTTACATTAAAAGAGACAGGAAGATTTGAATTTGAATGTTAGGTATCCCCGAACCTCTGCAAACAATATATAAACGAAGCCTAAAGCATCTGGTCCAATGAGGTTATGATGATTGTGAAACATAAATAGATGTAGACCGTTACCTGGTTTATGATAGTCACCTAATGGAATTGCAGTAAACAAAGGGTTGTCCAGAAACAGGCAGGCTATTGTGAGAGAGCACAGCCCTTTCTGCCAAACTTGTGATGCCAAAATGCTTATGTCAGCGATGGTTGAATGTGCGGGTTTATGTCTTTTTATTATGTAATAAAATCTCGCTGTTTATGGTAGAGCCACGATTGACCTTTCATACTAAATCTCATTGAATACCGAAGAGTGGTAAGATATAATGAAATGGTTGTCTAGACTGTACTCGGTGCTACCGAAACCGCATATAGATCTTAAGTCTATAATCTCTAATGCTAATCAGTACAAAGATACTCTCATAAAACGAGAAGTGCCGTTATCTCTGCTTAACTATGTGCTTGAAAATCGGCCACGAGAGTTGGAATTGGTTCATCAATTGAATCATTTAAAACACTTAAGAAGTCAAACTTCCAAGACCATGAACCAAACCAACAAAACAACGGTAATTTCTGAGTTGGCAACCTTGAAACAACAGATTAAGCTGCTTGAAGCTGAAATTAGTGATTTATCTTCGCAGATATTGGCTCATGCTGAAGCTATACCTAATTTGGTTGATGAATCTGTTAAACCTTATGAAGATATTGTAGAGTACATAAACACGGATGGCGAGGTATTAGGTGCTGAGGATCCTTCTGTTTTTGATCACAAAGCTATAGGAGAAAGGAAACAGTTATTTGAATTTGAGAAGAGTTCCAAAATCTCTGGTAATTCGTGGTATTATTTAATAGGTGATGGAGCCTTATTGGAACAGGCTTTGATCCAATATGTTTTGAGTATGACATTACCCGTGGGGTATAAGTTTATCATTCCTCCTACCATTGTTAAGAATGAGGTTATTAATGCTTGTGGGTTTAAACCAAGGGATCAGAACAACGAGCAACAAATCTATGAAATTAACAATAGCGATTTATCCTTAATAGGAACCTCAGAGATCCCTCTTGCAGGATTTCATAGCAACACGAAATTCGCCCCAACTGAAACTTTCCCTTTGAAATATGTGGGGCTATCTAGATCTTATAGATCAGAGGCTGGAGCTAGAGGAAAAGATACGAAAGGTTTATACAGGGTTCATGAGTTCACTAAACTAGAATTGTTTCATTTCACCACCGCCGAAAAGTCCAAGCAAGAGTTAGACCAGTTGGTTGATATACAAAAGAAGATCATCAATGACTTGGGTTTGAAAGCAAAGGTTATTAATATACCATTTAATGACTTGGGAGCTCCTGCTTTTAAGAAATTCGATATCGAAGCTTGGATGCCTGGTAGAAATAACTGGGGTGAGTTAACTAGTTGTTCGAATTGTACTGATTATCAGGCCAGAAGATTAAACATCAGATATTTCGACCAACAGAAAAACTTACATTATGTTCATACTTTAAACGGAACGGCGGTGGCCATTCCTAGGGTTATTATTGCTATAATCGAACAATTTTATAACCCTGAGACAGACCAGATTAAAATTCCTTCTGTGCTAGTTCCTTACATGGGCGGAAAAGAATATATTTAACTTGTACATAGAATAAATTACTTCATTCTTCGTCCGAATTCTCTTGTACAATAGGTGTACTAACAATCCTCTTTTTTCCGATTGGCTTAGGTTTAATCAGGTCCAATTTTAAACTATGTAGTTTGTTTATATTGCTTATGGTTTCGTGTTCTGAATTGGTGGTCAATTCTTCTATGCTGGCTTTGGTCTTAGCCATTAATTGTTCATAGCTCTGCTGTAGTTCTTGAAAGCTATCGTATTTGTGAGTGTACATTCCACATAAGTGCTTATAGTTCTGCTCCAAAGAACTATACCTGTGCTCTAAATCGATGTATTTGAGCTGTAATTCTTCATAGTCTGTTTTTAGTTTCGTTTGTCCCTGCTGTTGCTTCATATCAACTATCAACTGTTTAATTTCATCCTGCCACTCATAGTTATCTCTTTCCACACTTAGGCGTTTCAATATTCCTTCTAGTAAATTTATCGATTTACTATCTAGATGAACTGCTTGCAACTCCTCTATGATTGGATCAATAACATCTCGGGGATTTAGTTTGTACTGTTCAAAGTTATCAATCAAATCTTGTTGGCTAATGCTGGAATTCTCCACAATCTTACTTAACAACTTAGTCAAACGATCGTTATTGTTCTTCAGTCTATCCACTAGTTGGTTTAAATCAACACTCGCCTGCTTGGTGCTTGCCTCTATGTTGGATAGTTGGATACTAATATCCTTTGTATTAGTATGGAATGTCTTCAAGTGTTCTTCATTCGAGTCATTTTTAGCTCGGTTAGGCGATATAGGTTTCAATGCATATCCGGAGGGTCCTTCCATTGATTTCCCTTGCGTTCTTGTGTTACTGCTGTTCTCTTTGTCACTCATTCCTTCTTCTTTCCTCTTCTGTTCTCTTCAGGCTCGACTATTTCAACTACGCGAGTTTTCAGTATCGCGATTTGGGTGCAAAAAATCAGAATTTTGTGTATTCAAAGGTACTATATACGGGGTTGCTTTTCTAGAACATTAAAATCCAAACTTGCTTTTGAGTGCTGACGAATAGAAGTCTTTCTTCTGTCCCTCCACTGTATCATTCATGGCCTCTCCTATATTACTAGCGTATCCATTAATGGATTCTTCTACTGATTCAATCCCTGTTTGAACACTTCTCATGAATCCTGGTTGTCCTAAAGGTCTGTTTGAATAACCTCCACCACCACCTCTTCTTACTGGTTCCTTGTATCCTCTACCATCATTTGCACCACCGGGACCTCCTCCAATGGATGCGCCACCTGCTAAAGCGGCTCCGTTTCCGGCCCCATAGCTTTGGGTAGGATTAGCCTCGGGGCTTATATTGTAAGCTAATGTACTCTCGGGGTGTTTAGCTGGCTTTCTATTAGGTCCTCCAATTAAAAGATTCAAATCGTTAGTGGTGGTCATGCGGGATGCACCTGTTGCCCATTGTAAAGCACTAACAGTGGGTCTAGGAGGCATACACGAATTCTCGTTAAATAATAAGTCCACGGTGCTACCATTGGTATTTTTACTGCCTCGTTTAGAATCCTTCAAGATAACAGCCAAGTTGATGAACTCAGATTCTCCAGTTCTTATATAAATATCTCCTGTTTTTAAGACATTGGATTTGGAAAGACTGTTCAAATCATAACTCTTCATCATTTCTTTAGGCAATTTATAGTCAGTGATATCACCAAGGGATGGAAGAGTACTGAATTTGATGAATCCAGTTCTAAGAACAGATCCTAATATGATCCCTTTAGTTGATACTTCCATCACTCCAACACTACTACAGTATTCTTCGATGACTTTGTGTGCTAATTTTTGTTTTGGAGGTTTCATGACTCTAATGTCCTTATCTGACGCCAATAGAATATAACCCGGAATCAAAATACCTTGACTCAATTTATGGAATACGTCTAATGATGGAACTGCGATGTCGCCTCTACCGCTGATGGGGATAATTTGTTTTATACAACTGTCTTCACTTGATCTGTAGTTCAATCTAATGGTCTTATCAGCAAATACCACTTCAAATCCTCCGGAAGCTTGAGGTAAGATCTTGAAATATAGTAAATTACCCCCATCGTTAGTTCCACATATCATTAAAATCGACGAATAACCTTCTTGTCCATATTCCATAATAGCAAATTCAATACTGGTAACGTGGCAATTGGGAGACGTAGGAACCAACTTACCAACGGATTCGACATTGTAAATCACTGCTGGTCCTCTTCCTACATCACATACAACAAGTCTACCGGATTCATAAGCAGTAGCACAAAATCCTATATTACAGCATTTCAAGCTGGTTATTTTATCAGGTGCATCCAATGTCATTAAAGAAACGGGCAAGAATGTAGAGGTATTGGCAAAAGACCCTCTAATTCTATTCCTGATATTCAAAATCTTAGCATTTCCATTCCCATGCTGGATAGGACAGTCGCTATAATCAGGATTCAAAGGAGCTTTACCCACATTCATCTTCCCGAACTTGCATAATACCACATTCCCATTAGCTAACCCAACTACCATATCTCTACCTTCAAAGGCACAAGATACAAATACAATGGCTAAATCATCGACATTGTTAACAACCAATGTCTCCTGCAAACTCACCTGAATGAGTCCCTCTTGTTCACCGGTTTCTCCTCTAGTAATGTCAAACAAACGAATGATTCCACCCTCGTGACCGGTCACCAAGATTTTACGAAATGCATCGTTAAAACCAATTGAACGAACAAGACTTTCGTTCACAGCAGCTCCTCCTTTTAGTAATAATTCAGTCTTTGCTTGGATCCCCGACGAAATCCTATTGGATTGAACACTGTACCAGTCTATCCTTTTAATTAACTCCACATTAGTAAATGTCACTGGTGGGTGCACAAACGCGATAGAAGGAGGTAATAACAATTTCCCTAAATCGTGGGAGTTATTAGTCATAAGATCTCCAAATGCTGACAAGTAAATATTGTGAAGATTGGATTGAAAGATAATATAGTTGGGGTTATGACCACCGTTGAAATAAAGATTACCATCTTGTGCAATTGGATAAATCTTCTCGAGATATTCGGGATTACCAGACTTATTAATGTTAAAATTGATCGCCAAAAGTTTCTGTCCATTTGAAGGTCTACTATAAAACTCGGCCTGTTTCTCGTACGAAGTCATGGAATATTTCAAAGTAATTCCGAAATCCAATATATACACTCTATTAGGATTCTCACTGTCACCTCCACATATCAATAACTTAGTGACTTCCGGGTCAGCCCCACAAATCCATTTAACTGACTGAATGGGCAAGAAACTCTGTAAGGTCATAGAATTTTGGTCCATAGGCATTCCTGGCTTATGTAAATTTATATCAAAGATATTCCTGGCTTCTAGAAGAGTCCCAGAAACCGCATCCCAAAACACCAAGGAATTATCTTCATGAACAGTAACAACGTGCAACCCATTAGGATGGAAATGAGATTCCACTAATCCAGGGCTTACCTCTTTAGGATTCAGAAACATTTTCTTCTTCCCCTTGTTAGCCACATTCAATCCCCAATCAAACCCCTTGCTTCCTTTCGGGATACTATAAATAAACGCATGTCTAATTTCCCCACTAGTAATAGAATATAATATGCTACATTGGTTGTAAGTCACTAATATTGTGCCAATATCTCTTGGATGCCACTCTATATGTAATACAGGAGATAATTTCTCCTTGGGCAACACTTTTTTCTGTAAGTTATCCAATCTTAACGGAGCCAAACTGAGTCTATCTACATCATAGAATACCAAGTTCCCATTGGCCAATCCAATAATTAACCAGTCCAAAGAAGGATCCAGCTCCACCGATGTGATACTACCAGGAGGCAGATAATTATTCAAGATCTTCTTGGAATGCAACGACAAAACAGTGATGTTGGAGGTTGACAGAATAGCCACTAAATAAACCCCCTTAACAAACCTCAATTCTGTTATAGGACTAGGTGAATTAAACTCAAATACAACTTCCACCGTACTTTGTCCCATGACTCTCACCTCATTGTTGGTGGTAGATACTGCCAACAAACTTTGGACCGGGTCAAACGCAACGGCGATTATGGAATTCTCCTTCAATCCATATTGAATGATGTTTTGGATTTGGATATCTTTAGGATGAATTTCCGGCAGCAAATCCTGAGTCCCCGATGTCTTGATGGCATTGCTTACAGAATTCAACGAGATAGGAGCCTTTCTCAGCTTCAATTTATCAAACATGGCTGACTATACGCTCTATATATAGATCGATAGATAATTTGGTGTTTTGGTCGCGCAAAATGAAAAGTTTTGATTACACGTATATATTATACAAAGAGTCTAGAAAATGGTATGTGAAGATATAAATAATGGTAGATACAACGTCTTACTAACATCTATAGCTTGATCAATTAGTTGGATTGGCCATGATTGGTGTAGCAACAGCGGTATTCTTATATTATTCCACCTGGGTTTTGGTACTACCATTTGTGGATTCTTCTAGCGTTTTACATAGTTTCTTCTTACCCAGAGATTATGCCTTGAAGCTTCCAATCTTGTTGTTGGTAGTTGGAGGAATTGGAGTTGGTTCATTTATTGCTAGTGTTTTGATTAAAGAGAAGAAGAAGAAACAATTAAAAAACAGTAAGAAATCTGATTAGAATGTCCGTATATGTGTAGTGATACTACATTGTATGGCCAAGGTTTATGTTCTTTATTAACTTGTTTTATTTTCTTTAGGGGAGATGAATGAATCGTCTGAGCCGTTATTACAAAACACTTAATTCATGTATACGCAACAGTGTATAGTTAATGTACTTTCAGACCGTGTCTGTTTTGAAATTTTATTACTTCGACATATTGTTTAGGACCGAACGGTAAAATCTCCAGTCTTGGTCAAATATTTAACTCCTTTGTATGGTTTTACAGTATCGCCTAGCCCCTTTGCGCTTATGATCTTTAGGCTATCCACTTTCATTCTCGAAGGGATAGATCCCTTATTTGAATAGGACAATCTTAAATACGAAGGTTTAATAGTTTTGGAAGCGATGTCTTTAGATTTGGTCGGTGGGGAAGGACTATCAGACGGTGGTGTGTTCGACTTTGATTGGAATTGACTATCTACATCTAAGTCCAAATCATCTGTTATAATGCACCCATAAAATATTGGGTTGACTCCGGTGGATAAATTCCTCAAATTCCATTCGCCCTTTCCATTACCTTTATAACTAAAATCACCATGAGTTAGTCTATTGGACTTGATACTAACCAAGTTTGAGTAGTTACTATTAACCTCTAAAGTGATATTTTCAACTTTGGAGACCCCTTTTGTGATTGGTAGGTATAACTTTATCTCAAACTCGTTTTTATTTATACCCAACCCGTAATTGTATTCAATATTTACAGATCCTAACATAGACATTTGTTCTTTCTTTGAGTATTGATTCAAATCAATCGAATAGTCCATAAGTTTAAATTTCCCATCTGGTGGGATAAAAGATAAATTCCCGTTATATTCCTTCCAGTTCTCTAACTTGACACACCTATGAAATTGGTTAGTTAACTTCAATCCGTTAGTGTTCAACACCATTTGTAAATAAGGGACCCCAGTTAAATGGCTCGTAAAATTGATATTACCAGTAATGGTCCCCGCTATAGGTACTAAATTCTTACTACCTAGGTTATGCAATGCCGTAGATGAGGAGGAATAAAATGCTGAATCAAACTGTTTTAGATTGTTCGATAGATTGGAATTTTTATTGGATGCCTTTAATATCACATCAATGGTCTCCACTACATCGACGTACATTTCATTGTTGGTGTACCTAACATTTGATCTTCTCCAAGGTATCGAACTTAACTCCTGATTACTGTTACTGTTCATTGATGCCATAGTTGAAGCAGCACCTCTATCTTTATTAGCAGCATTGGCAGTAAACTCGTTGGTTTTACTCAACAATTTAGATAGAAAGCTTTTGAACGGTACCAAGTCCTTAAGCTTATTGAAATCAGTAATGTTAGGAATTCCATCGTCTAACATTTGATTTATTAAAAGTGTGAGCGTATCATTATTAGATTCAATCTTAGGTATGGCCAAAGGATACCCAAAATAATCATGGATAACTTCAATTAGTCTCTGGATGAAGCCATAAGGTAATAAAGGATTAATATCTGCGGTATTCAAAGTGTAAATGATGATATTGGCGGTCTTAAATAAGTACACAGAATAACTGCTGTTAATTTGAATGAGTCCTC
The DNA here is from genome assembly GCA_030582355.1 of Yamadazyma spencermartinsiae. Lineage (NCBI taxonomy): Eukaryota > Fungi > Ascomycota > Pichiomycetes > Serinales > Debaryomycetaceae > Yamadazyma > Yamadazyma spencermartinsiae. The sequence goes on along the minus strand of JAKTXB010000014.1, from coordinate 33,886 downwards.
CTTCATTATCTTCTGACACGTTGTTGACGATACTAAGAAGAGACTTGAATGTTGGAGACGATAAGTTGATTAAATACTCATAAACTAAGTTATTGTTACTGTCAGCAACGTATACTGCTTCAAACATGTTTGGAGAACTAGCTTATCGTTGTACATAAATTCAACGGATTCCAACTTTTCGCGCACCGTGAATTACTGCTAAATGGTTCTACAATAGAATCGCTAATGTGGCTGCTATTAAAAGGGCAATATATATTAAGGAATTAAAGGGAATAGAGAGTCGAGCTTATCATAAAAATCATGAAAATGGGGGATTTAAATACAAGATAAAAAAACAGCTTTGGTGAAACAAACCTAGAAATCTCACCTTCTTTAGAGCAGCAATGACTGCAAAATAACATAAAAACCTGGTTACTGCCACAAAGATCATAACAAAACTGATTGTATAGAAAATATTTCAGCACACACACACAATAAAACAAATTACCGTTAATTTTTTCCTAAATTCCAACAAATCAAGTTTTTGGGCAAGCAACTTCTGATTTTCATCCGTTGTAGCTTCACACTCTAAAGAGAATATCACGAAATTTCAAGTAAGTGACACCAGAAAGTCATTAAAAACGAATATTAATAGACACGAAATGAAAATAGCACAAGGTCTAGGTATTTATACTCTTCACTAGAATCAATGGTTGCTACGATTACTAATAATCGAAGAACCCTCGGCTCCTAAAGGATCTGAAGTAGAACTCTTTTCAACGTCATCAATATCCACATCTAAAGTTTCAACCACATGTTCCTCAATATTTCTAATATCGGCCATACCATAGATTCCAATGGTGATCAAACCTAATACGGCAGCAATACAAGAGAATACCAAAGCAACAATACCTCTAGCAGTAAACCCAGCTGGTAACCTCTTTGGTTGGACGTTTTCGTCAGTCAAATCAGTGAAATCCTTAACGTTAGCAGCTGCATTTCCTTCCCAAGGGACCCCAGCTTTCTTACAAATATCCTTATGACCTTCAGTCAATTGTTGGTTAGGATCATTGACAATTTGGTCTGGAGCTTCAATTAATTGGATAGCTAACCCTTGTTGTAAGTGCCATTCAATATGACAATGGAAGAACCAAACCCCTGGGTGGTCAGCCTTGAATCTAATAACAAAGTAAGATTGAGGTCTAACATACACTGTATCTCTTTGCATCGGAATTTCAGGGAAATCAGTATGGTTCTTGGGATCATAAGCAACGGGAGATTGGTCGTCTGGAATAGATTCACCTCTAGCAACTAATTGAAATTGATGTCCATGTAAATGGAACGGATGAGTACCCGTATCAATATTGTTTAAGACAATCTCCACCACATCGTTATGTTGTAATACAAAAGTGTTGGTGTTGGTACCATAAATCGTAGGATCAGAAGCTTTATCACCAGCAGACAAAACCGATAACAATGTAGGAACTTTAGGGAAAACGTAAGTAAGATTGTTAAAGAAGGCATAATTAATCCCATTGCCCAAATTCTGCATATCAGCATCAATGGTAATAGTGTAATCAGGATCATCTAATAAGGTTTCATTGCTTAAAGGCTTCAAGAAGAAATCATCAAAGGGATCAAGGCTGTCAATCATATACTCTTCTGGCAAATCATTATCATCATCGTAAACGATATAATTGGTGGAGTTCAACACCAAGTCTTCAGGAATTAAATCCAACATAGTATCATCGAATTTATTCATAAAAGCATAGTTTTTGTCAGTGTTATCCTTGGTCTTAACTAACACACTATAACGTTGGGCCACTGTTATATAAAGCAAATCAGTGGTGTTTTTCTCGGCGTATACCCCATCCACTTCAACAATTTCAAATTCGTGGTCTTCCATATAAAGATACTGGGACACGAATCTACCAACATTAACAATCCGAAGTAAATAGGTCTTATTTGGTTCCACGTGCCAGGTGTTGTTTCTAGTATTATTGAACAACAAATTAGAAGGAATTGGTTCAGCTCCAGTAGGGTTATATAAATTCAAAAAGTTCTTGGTTAAATCATCGGAGTAGTCATGATACCATTCCCCAATAGATAATACCACTTCTTCGTCATACTCATAAGGAAAGTCGTCGTCCTCGATAATGAAAACACCTCTCATACCGTCACCAGTTTGGCCATGAGTATGAGAATGGTACCAGTAGGTTCCTACTTGATCAAAGGTGAAATTATACAAATAAGTTTCTCCTGGAGGAATAGGACACTGAGTAATCATTTCTGGACCGTCCATTTGGTTAGAACCAGGCTGGAACATTCCGTGGAAATGTAAGGTGGTGTTAGCATCTTCCAAACCATTGGTCAAATACAAGTTAATCCGATCATTTTTTTTGGCTCTTAAAGTAGGTAAGGGCCACTCACCATTAAACCCCAATACTTTTCTTTCAAAGCATCCATCGGGGTTTCCATCTACCCAGTCAACGGTGAAGTTCCACACATGGGTTTCACAAACCACGGTGGAAACTACAATGAATAATGACAATAAAGTCTTTAATATCATTTTCCTTTTTTTTGGTTATGTGGTGTGCCCAGCTTATTACTAGGCTCGAAAGGTTATTTGAAACGTCTGAAAGAAAATCCCCAAAATCAGACAGACAATAAGCTAATCCACACAAGATCAAAATCAAGATTTTTACGATAAAAGCTACAGAAGAAGAGAAAAAGAGGAAACAAAAATCGCTCAACGTAAATTCCAAATCCTTAAATAGTTTTTAGGGGACTTGGATATAAGAAGGGCTGGATGTATAGAGACATAATAAAAAAAAAATTATTTCATTGTTCTATAAGACACAAAACCTTAACGGCCCTACTTAGAAAAATAAGCCAATTAGGTTCTTTACTTGAACAGGCCATTATTACCGGTTTGTTACCAAACTGGTTCGCAGATCTATCTGATAAAATTTTCCACTTAACCCTGTACCATGATTTTTTATTGTTTGTCGGGTTCTTTTTGTCTTTGTCTCGTTATTTTTTGTTCTCTGTATGACAAGCAGGTAGAGGTCATAGAGGTTACAGGATTCTCATGAGCTCGTTTGGTACGATGGTTTCGTTTTGGTTTCGGCGGGAGGGCAATATTTCAGTTGACACTGCTTCATTTTATGTGTCAAAGGCACATACGTCAACTGTATGCAGGCATGCGAATTTTATCAAAACCATCAATCGGCATAGGGCTGTCCGTCATTCATTGGCTGATTGTTTAATAAGCTTCCGCAGGATCAGTTGTCTCGTGTATTTGTCTATACGTAGAGTGCCGTTTGTATCCAGCTCGGTTCTAATTGGATATTGCGTAGTAACGCCTTTGAAGCTAAAGCCACCTTTTCCCTAATTGTCAAATACCCGGGATTTATGAGCATTGAGATATTTATCTTGGCTCTGTCAACGGTGACACCGAATCAAGCGAGAGTCTTATGTTTCGTAGTGGTATAGTGTTTGTAGTGGCATACTTTTCGTAGTTTCTTGAGTGGGTGTTTTACAAGGTGGTGGTGCTCTGGGCTACTGCTGTTCTAGGCTAGTGGTGCTCTACACTACTGGAGCCTTTCATTACTTTAATTCTGCCATCGTTTCATCCTTCAATGAAGTTGTAGTACTTTGCACTACCTCTAATTGTCCTGTTCGGTCCTGTACGTGAGCTGTCTACGAAAGGCTATTAAATTTACATGTAATGAATTTTTGTTGGTCGTGCATGAAAGGTTAATTGGTTTTTACACGGTGGACTGGACTGGCTCACCACAACAAGCTAGGGTAAAAGTGTTTCGTGCTATTTTGCAGAGATTTACTAGAAAAGTTGCAAGTTGTTGTGATATCCGGGAAGATATACTCTGTATCTTTCTTGGAGTATTTTTTTCGTGATTTTTATGCTTCTCCGTGTCCTTCTAAAGGCTTTGTTATATATTATTCTTAGAATGCTCTTTCTTTGCAGCCATTTGCGGATTTCGCAATTCCTACTTATATCCTGACAAGTTCAATTCTATTGAATACCACACAAACCCCTCATTACTAACTATACTCTCCTATCCTCACTCAAAATATAAGAAATCACCTTGTAATTACATCTGTGTCGTAAATTTTGCTGTAACTCCAGTCCTTGTTTAGTTAGGTATCTGAGACACATTACTCACGTGATGGCTGCTCGCATTCTCGAAAGTTGGGGAAACGTTTTCTTTTTTGCATCATCACGTTGCTAAAATTTGCATCATAAACACAGGCAGCCATGAGCTCCAGAACTTTATATAATATGTCGTGCTGGCGCCGACAGCTGATTTTCAGAATCCCTAATGTTCTGGTGACTTTCAGGAGAAGCCATTCGCACGCTAATCATCACCAGCAGCAGCAACGTCATCATGATTCAACTCGGACTATGAATAAGACTACTTTCTTGCCACATAAGAAGTCTATAAAATCTCACTACAGAAGGTCTACTCCGCCTATTTCTGTGCCGCTAAACAAACTTTTTTCTGGGACCTTTCCGCTTTCTTTGAAAGAGAGTGTTGAAGATTTTAAGGTTAAAGACGACTTGTTTCGGTTTCAGCATAATTTATTAAAGCTCTTGCCGTTTTACCCCGAAAAGGACTCCTTAGGAAGGTCTTCTGAAGTATTGAAGACTTATCTTGATGAAGAAAAGAAAACATTCATTAATGAGTTTGTTATATATCCTAACGATGAAACTAAAGCTAATTACCACCAGGCAAACCATTTGATTATGATTCATGGCTATGGTTCGGGCCTTGGGCTATACATTAAGAACTATAATGACCTTCCTATGGATAACTGGATAATTCATTCTATTGATCTTTTAGGATATGGATGTTCTTCTCGACCAGAATTCACTCCAAAGACTTTTGACCAAGTAGAGTCCTGGTTTCATGATTCTTTCAAAAAGTGGTTTGAACTTCGACAAATCCCCAAATCTAAAACAACAATAATGGCCCATTCTATGGGGGCTTACTTGTTGACTAGTTATGGAATTAAAGTGGACCCCGATTTCTGTAAAAAGCTAATCTTAGTTTCTCCTGGTGCTATAATAAACCATAAACTGGAAATCTCTATCCCCGGATATTTTGAGAGGCTCTGGGAGAGGAACATTTCCCCATTTTCTTTAGTCAGAAATGCGTCTATTTACGGGTCTAAACTAGTTAGCGGCTGGAGTTATAGAAGATTTTCAAACTTGACACCTGTGGAACAAAACTTGTTGCATAAGTATACGTACGGAATTTTCCAGGCTCCAGGATCAGGCGAGTATATGCTAAATTTCTTATTAAAGCCTGGGGCTAATCCTAGAGTACCCATGATAGACCGGGACTTCGATGCTTGTAATTGTAAATTTAGATGGTGGTATGGTAAAGACGATTGGATGAACAGTACCGGTGGACAAATCTGTACTGAAAAATTGGTAGCAAAAGGAAAAGATTCTAAGGTATTAGAAATCGATAATTCAGGTCATCATATATACTTGGATAATTACAAAAAATTCAATCAGTTGTTAGTTGAAGAAATGATTGAACTGAGTAGCTAGCCAACAAAAGTTGAGGCATTTTTAATTAATATACATCTGTATTTTGGTATGTACGTTCTATTAAGCTAGTATGGAGTTGATGTTATCAGGTTCTTCAAAAGGACCCGTGAATCTCACTTGAATCCTTAGAGATATGGGTAAGTTAGGATCGGTGATAACCAACTCTTCCAGCTCGTCAATTAGTTGATTAAGCTTGACCGACAAATTGGGTCTAGTTAACTCCTCTAGGAAGTCAGGACTTGGGAAGTAAAGCTTTTTGGTTTTCGTGGATAAAGACGGCTGCTTCATTTGAATTTCCTGCTTGAGTTTGATTTCTCCAATGAATTTATTCAAGTCCCACCAATTCTGTGCTTCCAAAATCTTAGTATGTGTGCCATCTCCACAAACTGGACAATTGGGTTTTTTGCTAGGTTTATAGGTATATGTGAAGACAGAATCATCTCCAGAATACATCATATAACTTTCCAAAATGGGATTGGTGTTAGTTATCAATTTGAATGCCTCATTACAACAAGATGCAGCTATTATAGCGTTGGTAGATGCAATAGCAGGAATGATATTTTTCACCACACCCAAAGTTAAGGATTTTGTCACTCCTTCAATATTGAACGTTTTAGCTCTGGCCAACGCCATTTTGTACATGGAGTCCACATGGTCGGGATTATCCCCATCAAACTTATACTTGAATTTCAGGGGCCATTCAATTTCATTGGCCCATTCAATGCAATGTTCTGGTAACCTAGGAGTATTGGCTATCGTACACACAGGGTACGTGATCTTCGGAGTAACCATGTCCAACGTGCATTCATAGCAAGAACTCAAGGTCGGTAAGATTACTCTTGATTGGCCCCTAAATCCTTCTGTCCCACCATCGATCAAAGGAATCAAGTTATTTAATTGGTCGTCCACCAAAGAAACCAAAGTGGCATTTATCCATCTTCTGGCTTCTACACTATCCAATCCACATATTATACAACTAAATTGTTTATAATAGTCTAGTGATTTATCTTGAATCTTTCCGAAATATGGGGTAATTACAAGTTGATCGTCTCTTAAACGGTTCTTTATAAATCGTGCCGCCACTTCGGCTTTGGATTGACCAACATCTTCATACCTGAATAGAAATTGTCGATTCAAGTTACTTATATCGATAGTGTCCATGTCTATTATGTGAATATCTTTGAATCCCGTAAGGGACAAATTCTTCAAAATCTCACACCCTAAGCCTCCGGCACCGATTATAAGCACTTTGCTATCACACAATGCCTGCTTGCTAAACTCGTAATCGTATTCTTCAGGGACTTCGTTATAGGGCCCTATATTTTTGAGTATGGGCTCTATAGAAGTCATATTCATGGTGATAGTGGAATATATGCTTAATTTATAGCTGCGCGAACATAACCCAGCATTACTATACATTTCCTATTTACTCTTTATGTAGTCTCTTGGAAAGAGGTCGAGTACCAGCAGGTGGTATTCCAACCATTCGCTTCGTGCCAGGATTTGAACCATTCGTGTTAACAAGATTTATATTATTGGAGGGCCCTAGTTTACTAGGAGTTTGTGAGGTGCTGATTTCTGTTCTCTTTACAGGAACTGATTTGGTGGGATCAAGAGTTCTTCGAATACTGGGGGAAACGAATTTGGGGTCGAACAGGGGAAGATTTGCTGTAGGGGTAGACTTCAATAGGTCTGCACTCTTTGCACTTACGAATAATGCAGGTCCTTCATTTTCAGGGAGTTGATCAATAGCTGATGGTGGAGCTGTATCGTGGTGTAGTTTCTTGTTATTATTTTCTGAAACCCCAGGTTCTTCATTTTCTTTGTCGCTCTTATTCATAATCATCTCCATTTCAAACTCGTCGGTACGGTTCATATCAACTTCATCGCTAAATAAAAATGAATCGTCAAATTCATCTTGACTTGGGGGAACATTTTTTGGAGTCTTAAAGCCGTCATTGCTAGGGTTGTGATTGTTGCCATTGGGCTTTTTATAATTCAGATCATCAGATGTACTGTGGTTATTGGATGATGGTTTATTAGCAGAACTATGATTTCTGTTCGTGTTGGGCATAATATTAACCTTTGCTGTATTTTTTCGTTGTGCTTGTAGCTTGACAAAACTATCGTCTCTATAAAGATCAGTTTCTTGGATTTCCGTATTCTGTTTTGGCATCGATTTCAACTTGGCCATCAATGCTTTATCATAAAGACAATTACCCAAAACATTTCCAAAACATCTTAAACATCTTTTCACGCCATCAGTTAATGCTTCTTTCTTACACTTTTCATAAGCTGCCGCCTTACTTTTAGCATTTTCTATGTGTCCATACCCTATATCTTCATGGTATGTTCCATCCTTTATAGTTACTCTTACCACTACCGACAACCCTATTGACACCCGTCCATCTCTCAGAGTATCACAATAATCTAAAGTATATCCTACCAATTCCGAACTCCAACCATTAAATCCAAATATTTCATTGGCAATGTTAAGGGCTTTCCATCCTTCAATATAGGCAACACTGGTACCACCGGCTCCTGGGCGGGAACTAACATATTCGGGACCCAAAGTCTTGTCCAAGGTATTTTGAATGCCAAAGAACTCTTCATCTGTATAAGGAGCTGCAGGATGTGGCTTTGTGGATGAGAAGAATTGGGCCACTCCTACCATACTATTAGGTGGTCTAGGAAACGCCATTGGTCTTGCTTGACTAGAACTCCCTGGATTATGGTTGGCGCTGTTTATCTGTGGACCGTTATTTGTATGATTGTTATTTAGAAGAGCGCCGTTATTCGTATGAGGCCCCAGCGTTGAATTCAAAGGGCCATTTGTTCCACTACTAGATGAGCTGTTATGTGCCTGGTTTTGGTTTTGGTTCTGATTTTGATTCATATTGGAACAAGGAATACCTATAAAGAACCGTGATTCAAGATGTAAATAATACACGGTATTAAAAAATACGTGGATGCGCATTTTACAGACTTCTTAACTATGGTGCTCACTAAGTATGGGGAAGTTGGACACCTCGATAAAGACACTAGAGAACCATGAGAAGAACTATGAAGAATCAGAGGTTATAGATTATAGGTCTGAGGATAACATTCCGGAAGGAACTACAAAAAAGCACAGGACACAGAATGAAAATGAGCTGTTAATAGCAGAAAGGAAACTGAAGAATAGACACACGGAACAAGATAAACGGCAAGACGAACTAGAAAAGGGGCAAAGCAATGAAGAAACGAGCGAAAACGAAGCAGACAGAATAATAATCAAAAGCTCCCAGACAAAATCCCGAAACTCGGATGAACGCAAAAAGAGAATAAGTGAATATAACGCCAAAGTGTTGCAAGAAAGTCGACTAGCCCGGCTCCAAAGAAGGCGAAGTGGATATAATAATGAAACTTGGTCCGATGACTCTAATGATACAAATGAAAGCCCCAAAAAAAGGAAGCGAGTGAGTTTCGAATTCTAATGTAAATTTACAGGTATCTATAGTACATAGCTTGTATATATGTATATATATATATTATCATGACAGGCAATGAGGTTCAAACGTCTAAGGAAGAAATTAACGTGATATTGTCTCCCTTTAGTAATATTCTCCCCAAATCTTCTTTACTACCATCTTCAGTAGATACTTCAATGGCTTCTTCTATCACCAAATTCATATACTCATCGAACCCTTTGATCTTTCCTTGGATTCGAGATTGTGTTTGTTCATATAACCAGATGGTTACTGTAGATTGTTGTTGTAGATACTTGAAAATCAAGTTGATAGGAGGTACCATGGTCCTTCTCTGGCTCTTATCAGCTCCTGACATTTTGTGATAGTGGCAGTTAATGAGGTGATAAGGTGTGAGATGTTATCTTCCAAATTTTTCACTTCGCGTTTTTAGTCTGGTATGATATTGTATGTTGTGAAGGTAATGAATGTTTATTATGGATACCCCAGACAACATAAATGAACTTTTTATAACATGGTTGAAGGAGATGACCCAAAAAGCCATTGAGAGAGGATCTCAACAATCGTTCTCCTTGAATAAAGCTCTTGATGAAATACGACGGTACCCAGATTCCATTAAAGATCCAAAAACATTGAAGCTGATCCGATTTGTAGGAGATAGAACAGTGACCATGCTTCTGAAAAAGTTAATCGATCATTGTAAGAAGAACGGGTTGAAAGTTCCAGAACCGTTTGATCCAGATATTCAAAAAGAGAAACAACAAATTCAATCTACTGATGATAACAATCGTCCCAAGAAGAAAAGAAAGACCGCTCCATATATTCCCCGGAAAAGGTCAGGAGGTTATGCCATATTATTGGCGTTATATTTAAAAGACAGAGACCGCAATGGATTGAAAAAAGATGAAATTATCAAGTTTGCTTCTAAGTTCAGTGACACCTCTTTCAAGAGTAATCCTGCTAATAATGAATTCTATTCTGCTTGGAATTCTATGAAACAACTAGAAAAACACGAATTGGTCAGTTACACCGGACGTAGGACTTTGTTCTTCATTACGGACGAAGGCATTGAAGTGGCTAAGAAATTAAAAGAGGTAGAACAAATACTATCTTCCCCCGTTACTTCAAGAACTAACGATGTGTCGTATGATAATGGTCTTTTTATAACTCCAGATAACAGCATACTGATAGATGAAGAAAATGAAATTCGTGCGGTCGACGACCCTAGAGATCTTTTGCCTCCTCATTTAAATTCTCCGTTATTATCTCTGCCACTAAAGTCATCTTACCTAGCGAATGGAAAACCATCTTTGACTTCCCAACCCAAATCATCCACGAGCCAAACGAGACACGACAAATCTAAAAAGATACTAAATGATACTAAATATTCCATATGGCCTCCCGATGAATACGAAATTATAATACTTATTGATAACCGGGAAATCAGATCCAAACTGGATCGAGATTACTTTCAAGAAAGGTTAGAGTCTTTTGGAATCAAATGTGACGTTCGACAATTAGCAGTTGGTGATATATGTTGGATAGCTAAACACAAAGTGTCCGGAGAGGAAGCGATACTAAACACCATATGTGAACGGAAGCGATTAGACGACTTGGCCGCGTCCATTAAAGATGGAAGATTTTTCGAACAAAAGAACCGATTAACTAAAAGTCTGATGAAGAAATATTATTATTTAGTTGAAGAGACTATCAATGAAGCAACCAACTTGTCTAATTTTGCTATCCAAATGCAGACGGCCCAATCAATGACTATGACACTTTCTAAATTTCAGTTGAGAAAATTTAAGGCTATTGACGACACTACGGAATTTCTAGCATCGCTAACCAAGATCATGCAAAAATCCCATATTAAAGCTAATCAAAAGCTAATAGTAATTAAGGCTAGAGTTATAAACACTCAACAAGAGTATAAGACTATTATTCAAGATTTCCGGCAAGAATTTGAGCGTGAAGGTAAGTATGAATGTTGCCATTTGTATGTAAACTTCAAAGACACCTTGAGCAAAACCCAAATGTTCACAGTGAAGGAGATGTTTCTATCCATGTTAATGTCTATAAGAGGTGTTTCTCTAGAGAGAGCCATAGTTCTCCAGAAAGTATTCCCCACCCCCAAGCTGCTATTGGACTACTATCATGTAGAAAACCGTGAGAAAACCCCAGAACAGAAAGCTGTCTTACTACTGGAATTATTTAAATATGAGATTGGTAACAAAAAAATTGGAAAAGCTGTTCTGCAAAAAATCTACGACATCTGGGGGACTGACAAGTCACCATAAATACAATTTCTAGTAATAAACTCCATAACTGCAAAAAATAAAATGCAGCAACTACTTTGCGCGCACACGACTATTGAGAAAATTTTCAAATTTTCATCAACTGAGATATCAGATATTATACATTAACAATATGGGTAAGCGTACTTTAAAATATGGAGGGAAGTCCGGGATATTACCCAGAGTTCGTCCAATATTTAGAACGAATCCCATTAGAAATCCTACCCCTGAAGAGTTAGCTAAAGAATCCCAAATTGAACAAGGGTATGCTGATAATGTTCCTTTACCAGTCAAGAAAGGATTTACCTTCGAAAGAAAGATGCAACCAAAACCGGTAGTCACTGTTGAAGAAAGAATACGGAAGACCATTGACGAAAGAACCCCAAAGAATCTAGATACAAGCAAGATGACTGAAGATCAAGTATGGAGACACAAAATGGCTGAGATTCGTAGAGAGCATTTACGAGAAGCCTACTTGAAAGAGCACGAAAGATTAAAGAAAATTGACGAATTAGAACAAAAGAAATTACAGCAACAACAAGAAGAAGCCGCCAATAATCAAGAGTATGAAGAAAGTGAGGCCACCAAGTTAACATTGCCCACGATCGAATCATACTTGAAAGGTCCAGTTATGAGACCCAGAACTGAAGTTGAAGAGTCTGTTTTACATCACAGAAGAACTTTGAATCGTAAAACCAGGGAACTAGAACTCGAAGAACGTAAAGCCACACAGTTATTGCAATTATATCATAAATCTAGTAATTTCATTACCAACGAAGAGCAATTAGAAAGGGCTATCACCGAAGCATTTGAGATCAAATTGAATAAATTCGACTTGGCTCATCTGGCCGTAAGGGATAAATTAAATGGCTCTAAAGATTCAAATGTGACATCTAGTAAAAATGAAGATTTAATATTAGATGCTGCACATGGAGAGATTAATAGGAAGCCGGGATTGAATGTTGTCAAAGATACTATCGATGGGCAACTTGAGAAATTGAAACGTCAAGCGGAGATGGCCGTTAATAATAACCAATATTAAGCATGTATATAGAATAAATAGAAATAAAGCGTTTCTAATTTGTCATTGTTGTGGTGCTTTTATGAATATTCTCACAGTAAGCGCTTTCTAAGAGTTCTCAAACGATTCTCATTTAGTAAAACTTTTCGCGTTGAAAATAACATAACAAGCTACACCAAGACATGTCTTCAGCAAGCGTTGGAAGCATTTCGGGCCCGGGAGCAACCACATCAGCTACCGCTACGGGCGCTAGAAAGATCACCACCTACCAACAACTTTTCAATAAAGTGTTAAACAAAAGGCTTAAATATGTTAATAACGTTGCCGCAATATTGGCGCTTATAATGTCAGTATTGTTGAACTTGCCGTATGGGAACTTCTGGTTCAATATGTTGATGACTATTATAATAAGAGGTCCATTGATATTTTTGGCGTTGTTTGCCGTCAAGATTCTTAGATCTAGAACCATAAAAGTCAACTATTCACACCAGAAAACCTTGGGATTACAAATTTATAGCTCTGTCGTTTCTACGAAATTTATAACCACGGTCTTGGGGTATGGAGTTTCTGCCTTAATTTTGAGCGTTATCTTTGTATTCCAGTTGCCGTTGTTGGAAAACTATTATATCGTCTCTAAAGAGTATGAGCAAAAACCCAAAGTGAATGATGAGTGGGTTTATTATTGGATTTACCCAGCTTTGATCACCCTTTTCTATAGTGGACAGCAGGTGATATTTGAAAGAAACAGGTTAAATTTTACTTATGGAGTTCCTAAGATAGAGCCAAAACAAGCATTATTAAGTAAGTTACCCGATATTATTAGCAATTCCATCTTGATAAATATGACCATCAGTACTATATCTCCTATAATTTATTATCTTATAAGAGGATTTATTTACAAATTGAACATATTGTTGATAATGATTGTTGGTTTAGATACTAAAATTCCCAAGTTCGGACTATCTTTCAAAAACTTTTTCAATTTAGGTTACTTGTCTTTCAACATAATTTTGGCCTGGGAGTTAATAAACCATGTTTTTAATGTTTACGCTACCATAGGCTGTTTAGATGGAACCAAACCGATCAGCACTTATAGTTCTGATCCTATCAATATCTTGTTGTCCGGGTTACGTAATTCCGATCCAGAGAATGAATTAAGTAGATTAACTGCTTTTCAAGAGTTGGCGTATATTGCCACATTACAATCAAAGGAGGGAGTCAAACTCAGATCTGCAATCTATAATGCTCATTCTAAAGGAGGGTTTTTATGGTCTGCTATATTAGATGAGTGTTCTTTATCCATTAAAAAGACTTATCAAAGAATTAATTACAGATCAAGCTCCGACTTGAAAATTATTAAAACGAATCAAGTTCTGATTAAAGATGATATAAACAAATCTTTTGCTCATGACACTACAGATATTTTCGGTAATTCTTTCATAGCCAGTCCCGAAAAAACCAATAATTCCTCTAACTTGAAATCCTACGACGAATTGGCTAATAAGAAGAACCAAAGCGAAAGTTTGAGCAACAAAGACAAATATTTAAAATTGATAAGTCAACACATCACAAGCCCCTTGGAGTCTTTGTTACAGTCCTTGGTTACTCCTCCTAACTCAAAAGCATCCGATAACTATTTATTCAATCAGTTACGTACTATTGTTAGATCTGGTCTTGAATTATACCACACTTATAAGGTTCATTTCTTATCTACAAATGTTGGGATCTTTTTCAGAATCAGTTTGAAGAGAGATACAGAGTCGAGGGTTTTAAACCCAGTCAATTATGGGAATGCAGTGATAGCAATAAGCAATTTGTTGATCCACTCCGCCGAAGAGGATAGAAATTTGACCATAACAAACAATCACATCTCCGAAGTTTTGAATTTGCTCGAACGGCCAATCAGAGCTTGTAACACCTACATCAACAATGTCCCTCCCAGTGTGTTTTTGTCAGTTGAACAAAAGAAGACTAATGCCGTCAACTCCAAGCATTTAATAACCTTATTGCATGACTTAACTTTATATCAATTCAAACAGGTTTGTATTACATATAACTATAAATTGGGAGACTTGCTATTATCATCTGCCTGTTTTAAGTTGGCCAAAAGAGTTATAGACGAGGAAATTGCCCAGCGCCTGAAACAATAAGACTTTTAAAAGACCAGAAATATATATTTATCTTGTGTATGTGTAAGTATATACATTTTAAATAAAGGTTGAATACAGATCTTTCATTTATCATTACGGGTTGTTATTGTCATTATTTCTTTTTGGAACGTTATCCAATAAAACTGGCTTTAACACTTCTTCATCAAATCTTGTAAACCATCTAGCATGTTCCTCAGCATTTAAGAACGCTGCTAAAGCACCATTACCAGCTCCTGCGTTGGAGGTATTGTTAGCAGGTGACATAGGAGTCGAAACGGATGAACCTACCAAATCGTCGGCGTCGCTAGGGTTGATTTCATCGTCATCATCATCGTTAAAATTATTGGTATTGAAATTCGAATTGAAATTGGAGAAATTGGATCCAAAGTTGGAATTTGAAGTTGAAGGAGCTAAAGGATTGTTTTTCATGGAACTTAAACTTGAATTAGATTCATTTCTTGATCTGACATTTTCATCTTTGTATAAAGAATGGTTGGTTGCCTGAGAAGCAGCAAAGCTTGAAGAAGGATTATACCTTCGGTTACCCATGACTACGTTACTTGTGGAATTCAAAGGGGTTGGATTATTAGTTAACGGAAGACTTGGAGCTTCAATGTCAAATTCATCGTCAGAATCTAGATGCTGTTCTACACCCGTTCTAATTCCTAAAATTTCTAACATCGAGGCAGTAGAACCACCAAATAAAATCACGGTCAATACCACTACCACCAAAACAGTAGCCAATAGAGCCCATTTGGCTTCACCTTGTAATCCCATGGCTAAGGCAACCCCGACAGCCCCTCTTAAACCGGCCCAGAAAATCATCATTTGATAAGAGTGGCTAATTTCATCAGGGGCTGATTGAGACGATATAGCACCATTAACCAAATTGTGATTAGTAAATTCTTTGAATTTAGCCTTATAAAAAAAGTTCAAGAATCGGGACAATGGGAAAACTGCACACCATCTAGCAACACAGATTGAAATAAATGTTATTATGATCAATAAAGGTTTGAAGACCAACTCTACTTCAGTAAACAACGATAATCCCAAGTAAATAAAGATGAAATTTTCCGACAACTGAGCTAACAACTGGAAAATGTATTTAGTTGCAATTTGAGTTCTTCTAGACATATTAAAATAGGCATAATGCTTGAAAGTTATACCACAAAACAATAAAGATACAATACCAGACATATGAGCCCCATTAGAGAAGAAATAGGATTCATAGGCAAATAATAGAACTAAACATGTCTCGATTTGCGGATACCGTCTAATATGACTGTGCTTTAAAATCAACGCCACCAAAATCCCCACTAAGATCCCGATCATAGTAGAAATGGTAAACGTCATCAAAAACAATCCAATACCTTCAAAAAGACTAGAAAAATGGACCGCTTTACCATGAAACTTTTGGCAAGTCTCAAACATAACGATAGAAATAGCGTCGTTCAATAAACTTTCACCAAAGATAATGGTATATAACTTAGGATCTACCTTATAAGCATTGAAAATCGACAAAATAGTCACAGGATCAGTGGCAGAAAGAGTAGCACCCACCGCGAGAGCATCCACAAATTCTAAACTAACCCCATCAAATCCAATGGCTGTCCAGATATACAAGATGATCCCCAAAACCAACGAACTTATAAAGGTTCCCGGAATGGCAAACGTTAAAATGGACCCAATATTACTGAAAAAATTAGCCTGGTTCAATTCAAACCCAGAATTCAAAATAATGGGCGGTAACAAGATATTAAAGAAATAACCCGAGTTAAACTTGACAGCGTCTTGGATATAATGACCCGGACTGATCCGAATAATCAAACCCACAATCATCCCATAGAAAATAGACAACACTGTTTCGTGAATGGCTTTAATTCTTCGTTGTTGTAAGAAATACGAAGACCACAACGCAGCACACAAAAGCGATAAAAGAATGAATAACGCCCATGACGAAAAGATTTCTTCTGTCACGGGGTTTTCTTCATCTTCTCCTTCATCGGGACTCGTGACATCGGGCGTATCATCATCCAATCCGTCATCAATTGATGCGTCTCCTATAGCTCGTTTATAAAGCTGTTTGGCCACGAATAACAATACACTTGTCATGGCACAACAAATTAGACTTAGATGAATTTACTTAGCGACTATAATTGGTGTCGCCCGTTTAACAAAATCGCTGTATCAATACGTGTTGCCTATATGTAATGTATGGTATTAAAACTCCTACTCGCCTATTAAAAAATCTACAGATCCGCTTCCACCAGGGAAAAAGAAATTGTGCGCGCTATAAACAACCATCTTTAAAATTTTTATTACAGCTGGCTAATAGGTTTACTACAGGCGTACAAGAGGTACACCAAGTCTAATACAAACAGATAGGGCACTCACAGTACCCGAGTAAGTGTAGACTTCGGTAAAGAATATCTATATATCATTCCTTCGTTTTTTTCGTTTTTCATTTCTTGTTTTTACCGTGTTGTTTCGTGTATTCCAATTTTAAGGTATTTTTGAAAGAATATTTTGGATAAAAGTCGCCATGTACTCGTCAAATCCTAGCTATGAAAGTTTAAGAAGCTCTGAAAAGTTCTATCAGTCTTCGCAGGTTAACCCTAACCTTTCTACCACAAACCTACAAAAGTTGGGAATGAAAAACACCTTGTTTGAGCCAGTTCCCACAAAAGCATCATATCCAATTACACCACCCGTGTCTAATGTGGCCACGCCCATTAAGGAAGAAATCAGGTTCTTCCAAGATGATAAATTAAAGCATAATTATAAAATTGTCATTCTATGTGTCAATTGGTATTTGACTTCTATTGTATCGAATTATTCAACAAAAATGATTTTGCAAGAGTTCAAGTACCCAATAACTTTGACCCAATGTCAATTTGTCCTAAACTCCGTCATTGGATTGATTGTACTCCTGGTATTAATCAGGAATCCTCATTTGGTAGAGAAGTTCCCAAAGGGGTCTTTTCCTAATGTGGAGTCTTTAACCTTAAAACAATTTGTGGTTCCTAATGAATTTATATTAAGAACCACAGTCCCCATGGGGTTATTTCAATTTGTGGGTCACTTGACGTCTCATAATGCCACATCTGTAATTCCAGTGTCGTTAAATCATACTATCAAAGCATTGAGTCCTATTACTACCGTGTTTATTTATCGATTTTTTTTCAATATCAAATATGAAATGGTTACTTATATCACCTTGATTCCTTTAATCTTGGGGATTATGTTGTCATGTTACAAGACCAACAAGCCAAAGGGAACTTCGGGCGATCTGTATGAATTGGGGTTGGTCTATTCGTTTATTTCTATGTTGATTTTCGTATCCCAAAACATCTTTGCTAAAAATAGGTTAACCAACAAGTTTGACGAATTACCTGGTAACAAGAGAGTGGAGAAAAAGTTGGATAAGTTATCCATCCTCTATTATTGCTCCATTATAGGGTTTATCTTTACATTGCCAATTTACTTGATTCTGGAGTTCAATAATGAAACCATTAGTTTATTCACCTTAAACGCATATAGTGGAAGTTTAGTTCTTGTTAATGGTATCAGTCATTTCATGCAAAGTTTACTAGCATTTCAGATTTTAGGATTAATTTCCCCCATCAATTATTCCATTGCCAATATTTTGAAGAGAATTATTATTATTTTGGTTGCATTCGTAATTGAAGGGAAGAAACTAACCTATAACCAAATCTTTGGGATTTTATTAACGTTCATAGGCTTATTTACCTACGATCGTTATGGAATGAAAAAACAAGTTAAGCATTAAGAAAAGTTAAAGGTTGTATTTTTATAGTTTATTGAGTGTAATATATATTAAGAATATTTATTTAGTGCCCGGCAGTTTTGACGTTTAATAATTGCTTGAAAATATCACCAAAAGCTACCATGAACACGGTCTGCCACACCCCTAACCCAATTCTAGGAGTGACACCTCTATATAACCCTTTGATACCATTCTGTTGATAAATATACTTAAAAGCACCTGCGACACTTAACTTCTTGGGTCTATTAGGATCATCAGTTTTGGATTGCATTTCCACTCTAATGACCTCAATTGGTTGATTCCAAGCACTTAACCCCCCACCGATTACTGAACCAAGGACCTTTTCAATGGCGCTTAATGGTTGACTATCAGATTTACCAGAGATAGATCTGATAGCTTCTTCTGCCAATCTGGAAAACCCAAATCTGGATCCCCAATTAGTCATTTGTCTAATGGCCACGGCATTTACCCCTTTATTAATACCTCTAATTCCTTCTTTATTGAAAATCTCTTTGAATACTTGCAATGAAGTTTGTTGAGGCACCCCAGAAGTGGCAGCTTGTTTGGCCCTAGTAATTTCCACGGTCTTTAAACAAGTGGTAAATCCCATGGTTAAATAACTTTGAGCCAACCCCCCGGTAATACCACCCCCCATACCAGCGAAGAAATTGTTAGCACCTAACACTTTATATCTATATTCGGCTTCGGCAGACACAAATAAGAGAACAGCACCCTTGGTAGAAGCTTCTATCCAAGCCCAAGGAATCAACCCTTGATAAAACCCTAACACACCACCTCTGGACCATACATGCTTAGTGGCTTGAACAATAGAAAACCCTCTATTAGCCGCCATAGTAGTCTTGACCACTTCTAAAGGTTGACCCAAGGTAGTAACTTCAGCCATGTTCAAACCAGCTCCCAATAAAATATTGGAGAAGTTGACAGGTTTCTTCTCAATGGGCTGTGCAATCTTTTCACTCATGATGATTTAGGCTACGAATAACGTGCAAACTCAATTGAAGAGACAAACCGTAGAGATATAATCGACCTTTATAGATTGTGAAATCACCGGTTTTGGCTCCGGGGGATCCAACGTCAAGGCGCGTGAAAAATTGTATAGGCACAGAGCGGTGCCGGAGCGGAGACGAGCCTGGGCCCAAGCGGTTGGTGGTGGAACCAGCCGTATGGGAGTGGAGATAATCTGTCAACCGGGAAATGTCGGGTTACCGGAGGAGTTGTATCAGATGGATTTCCGATCTATGACGGGCCCTACACTCTATAGCAGCTATATAGTAGCCAATTACAGGGGGACCATTTGATAAGAACGGGGTATCTCAAGTATAGACAGCAATAGAAATTTCTTATATATAGATCATTTTACTGTTCAAGTTGTGTCTCGTATAGGTCTAGTCCACCCTCAATTGGTGGGGCATGAGTTCCCCGATTCGTGCATGTTCGCTACATATATCTCACATACATCTGTCTACGGTTGCATATGACGTATTTATGGGCATATAAGACAATTCCATATACAATCTCTTCAGGAACTCACCTTTGATATCTCTTGTTATCTGTTAATCAGTGTCGTAGTGCATTCACCACCTCTTCCACATGCGCTAATATATTGGGTAGGCTTATCCCCAACGGTTTTGTCGCGGACCATACAATTGGCTGCTTCCATATACTCTATTTAAAGCCTTTGGTCTATGAAATCCATCCCATACCTCCCATACTTCCCAATCGCCTCGTATTATCTGGGAGCCCCTGCCTTCCTCTGTCACATACTCTTGCACATTCACTTTGTCCCTTTTCTTGTCCCTCCTGTTTCCTATCAAACCAAGACGCCTCTGGTCCCATTGTGTATATACAGGAGCGTTTCTTTTTCCAAAAAATTTTCAATATGGAACGACTCATTCCACATATAAAAACCACTATACCTCCATTAACTTGAGAGCACCCGTGGAAAGATCTTTATATTAGGTCTCCTATCGTAAACCATCCTGTCTAGTTGCATAAAACATGAGTCAGGTTCAAGCCAATTCGTCATCTTACGGCCAATCGCTGTCCACTGTGGTTAATAGATCTGGGAATGTGGCTACTTTAAGTGGAGCCTCTGGATCAGATCTTAGTGCCATTGACACTTACGGAAACAAGTTCGATGTACCTGATTTCACTATCAAGGATATCTTATCTGCTATTCCTAAACACTGCTACAACAGGAATTTGTTTGTATCCAGTTATTACGTGTTAAGAGATATCGCCTTCTTGGTAGCATGTGGTTATATCGCTAACACGTTCATTCCTATGATTGATAATAAAGCCATTAGAGGTGTTTGTTACGCGGCTTATTGTGTTCTTCAAGGAATGACATCCACGGGATTGTGGGTTTTGGCCCATGAATGTGGTCATCAAGCTTTTAGTGACTATGGCTGGATTAACGATACTGTGGGATGGATTTTACACAGTTACTTAATGGTGCCATACTTCTCCTGGAAATTCAGTCATTCTATGCACCACAAGTCTACAGGGAATTTATCCAGAGATATGGTATTTGTTCCAAAGACCAAAAAGGAATACTTGGAAGCCCATAACACCAATGATATCGAAGATATCTTGGAAGATTCTCCAATTTATACTCTTTATATCTTGGTGGTTCAACAATTATTTGGATGGTGGGCTTATCTTGTGGCCAATACTTCAGGTCAAAAGCATGCTGAAGTATCTATCTTGAACAAGAATCATTTCAACCCTAACTCCGTTTTATATGATAAGAAATCGTTTTGGTACATTTTATTATCTGATGTAGGAGTTGTGTTACAGTTGACGGTGTTGTATAATTGGTATTTGAAATTCGGAGGTTTTAACTTGTTAATCAACTGGTTTATCCCTTATGTGTTTGTTAACCATTGGTTAGTGTTTATCACCTTCTTACAACATTCCGACCCTAAATTACCCCACTACGAAGCCAGTCAATGGAACTTTACCAGAGGGGCTGCCACCACCATTGATAGAAACTTTGGAGTTGTGGGACAATACTTGTTTCACGATATTATCGAAACTCATGTGTTGCATCATTTTGTATCCAGAATTCCCTTTTATAACGGTAGGGAAGCCACTGAAGCCATCAAGAAAGTTATGGGTAAACATTACCAGTACTCTGATGAGAGTATGTGGGTTTCTTTGTGGAAGTCTGGAAGATGGTGTCAATATGTCGATGGGGACAACGGAGTTATGATGTATAGAAATACTAATGGGTATGGAATGGGAAACAAATTAGCCCATTAGATATAGAATTTAGAGTGTTGATTGTTTTATATTAAGCATGTATCTATTATATTTATGTTATCCGATAAATTTCGTCTGTTAGACGTCTCTATTTAGCAATTGAGAAGCTGGCCTTGATCTCTAGTAATACGGGATTCCAACGATTGATCTTTGCTTGTACTGTTTGTAATCATCACCGAAGAAGTTTACTAGGAACGATTCTTCGAATTCGATTCTTTGCTTGAAGAAATTCATCAATTTATAGCCCCCAACAACTAGAAGAACCCAATTATTTAAGAAGAGTCGTAAGCCGATAAACCACCAAAAAAACCCAAAGTAACTTGGATGCCTTATATACCTGTAAACCCCATGAGTCACTAATCGATGGTTGGATCGCTTAGTCCTCTGAATATAATGATTAAAGCTTTCTTTCGCCGTGGAGATAGCTAAGGTTCGATACGCCTGCCCCACGACCATTAATAGGAGTCCCAAGTACTTAAGGGCCGGGATTTGTGGGACTTGAAACGATTTATAGAGTAAGTATTCCACTATTGTCAAGCCATTAATTGTCATAAGTTCATAATCTGTTAAAATGAATGAATCATCGTCCACCTCTGTGACATTAAAGCAGCTAATACTTAAGAATTCTAGAACATGGAAAATCGCCAAACATAATACATAGCCATTCAATTGAACCCAAGTCCCGTGATATATATTGTTTCCGGTCACAGCCAAGATGATTCCTAGCCCCACCGATTTGGCACAGACTACGGCCAAATCTACTTTCTGGGGATCGTAAGTTTGTTCCATTAATGTCGTTCTATTCTGTTGATGCGAAATTTCACTTCCATAGTTAAGATGTACGATCCTACAAGGAACAGGCTATGGAAAATATGTATCTTATCTACGTTTTTAGGGCTTATAGCAGGCAATTCTCTCTACTATCACAGCAAGCTATCTATTTACTTTCTTCTTGTGACATTGTTCCATTTGAATGAGTTTATATGTACCAGTAAGTATCTGAGAGTCAATGTTAATGAAGACCTGTTTTTGATCTGGAACAATAAAGGTAGTGAAGAGTATTGGGCGGTACAATTCTTGACAATTTTGGAGTTTCTTTACCTGCCAATACGACCTCGTGGATATTGGAACATTATAGGCGCAGTAGTTCTGATTATAGGCATTGTGTTTCGGTTCTTATCTATAAAGACTTTGGGGACAAGTTTCACTCATTACATAAATAGACAAGAATCCCAAGATCCATTGGTAGTCAATGGGATTTATAAATTTATCAGGCACCCAAGTTACTTGGGGTTTTACTTGTATGTGCTTGGAATAGAGATTTATTTGTACAATATTGGATGTCTCATACTAGCAGTAGTGATTCTTACCCAGTTTTTTCGAGTTCGAATTCGGTTCGAAGAGTATTACTTAATGAAACAATACGGCCATCAATACAAAACATATCAGCAGAAACTGAAAATATATATTCCATTTATATAGCATCAATTTATAAACTCTTGTTCATGAACTTTCTTCTAGTAAAGGCCAACCAGTGCTTACTAGGACTACTTGGATCTACATAAATTCTCTTCAATAATCTATCACTCAATTCTTGTCTAAACTGTTGCAAGTATGATCTCAACAAGTCGGCTTCATTCTTGTTCTTTGGTGGTAAATATAATGAGCTTAAGGGGAATCCAATTTCTCCCGGTAAAGCAAAGTTATCCAATGATAAATTATTTAAAATTCTGGTTGCTTCTTTTAAAGAAACGGTTTTATTCAATTTATTCAAGCATTCACTGATAAATAATATTCCATAAATCAATAATCTATCTGCAGGGCCCTTAATTTCAAAGTTCTTGAAGAATGAATTGGCTCTGAATAAGTCCAATACCTCCTCCACAATATCATATTCTGAATTGGTTGGATAAGTGGGACCTCTGAAACTTGTATTGAACGATAATAACACCGTATTCCCTACAATTCGTTCTTCCTCTCCTAAAAACGTAGAATGATAAGCAGGCATGTTTTCTAACTATGGATGAACTGTTCCCGTATGGTATTTATAGATTCGCTCAGGAGTGCGAAACCAGGCATTTTATACGAATGAAATTTTACAGAAATTTATTCGGCACTCACAGGGATTGATAGCGACTATTTTATACCTGACGGACTTTTTTGGTATTGTTAAACCTTCACATCTAACATATATACTCAGAGTCATTCATAAGGTATTCGTCGTACTAATTTTCATAACCCATCTGACGATTGTTTTTTTTTATACATATTGATTGCGTCAGCTCTACAGGCGGCCCAAAAACCATTTCCTTGTCATAAAAGTTAATTCCTTCAACTGTTATTTCCTTAAACCATGTCGGGCGGACATCCTTACAGGAAACAGGCAAGTGCCGTGAGTATTCCTGAGCATTTGTTGCCACAGATCTATATGAATGGAGAAGACGGAAATCAGCCTCAGGTTTATAAGCAGCAGCATCAGGAGCAGCATCCTGCTCCACAGCAAGCTCCACAGCAAGCTCCACAGCAAGCTCCACAGCAAGCTCCACAGCAAGCTCCACAGCAAGCTCCACAGCAAGCTCAGAAGGCTCAACACGCCCAACAGGCCCAACAGGCCCAACAGGCTCAACCAGCTCGACAAGCTCAACCAGCTCGACAAGCTCGACAGGCTCCACAGGCTCCACAGGAACAAAATCCTCAAGGTCAATCTCATGGCCAAAGAAGAGCTCAACCGCCTGCCATTCAAACTCGTCGGTCTTCTAATTCCAGAGTTCCTCAATTACAGTCACCGATTTTGCAATATTACCAGGACCAATCTTCACCACAGGCTGCTAATGGACCACCATATCCCCCTTCGCAACTGTCTCAGCCACCTTATTCACATTCAAATGTAAATACTGTGAATTCGAATCCTCCGTACCCGACAAATCAAAGACAGAATTATCCATATAACAATTCCCGGAATGCCTCAAATCTGTCGTTGAATCAACGGAAAGGGTCCCAGGAGTCATTTGCGTATCCTAATCAGCGAAATGGACATATACAACAGCAGCAGCAGCAGCAGCAGCAGCAGCAGCAGCAGCAGCAGCAATATCAGCAGCAGCAATATCAGCAGCAGCAATATCAGCAGCAGCAATATCAACAACAAGGACCTCCACAACAGCAACATCAACCACAAGGGCCTCCCCAACCTCAGTATCAGCCAATGAATTCCACTCCACAATTGTCTCATAAACCCATTAGAAAAGCACCAACAGGAGGAATTGCTCCAATTCAAACCCATTACAATGAAAATAGACGGGTAGCATCAACACCAAATGTTCCATCCCCTAATATGTCTGCTAGCAATCAGTTTGAACCCCAATCACCAGCATCTCCTGTTGCACAAGCTGGGGCTCCTAAGTATGATATGAGAACTAAATCATTATCATCGATGTCTAGACAACCACAATATTCTCAAAATCAATCTAGAACTCCTTCTCAAGCTCAAAGCATGGAGCCGATTCAACAAGGGCAAATAATGGCTAGTAACAATGGTTCTGCTACTTCTAGTAGTAATAACATTGGACATGGCCATAAGTCTTCAATAGGGGGTTCTACCAATTCGAGTAATAGTTCGATTCATCATAGCTTTTCGTTATCTTCGAAATCTCGGTCTTTTACTTCTTTAAGTAAATTATCTTCATTATCAACCAAGAAATTCAATTCTTCTACTTCTTTACAAGGGAAAAATTTTGACAGAAATGTTTCTTCTGGGACTATTTCTTCTCAAAAGACATTAATTCAAATGTCTAAAAAGCCTTCGGTTTACCCGGCTATGTTGTCTAGAGTAGCAAAAGTGTTCAGGGAATCTGTATTCTTGACAATAAACACCAAAGATGGGTTGGAATATCATGATACGTTTACTGGGAAAATGGCAGTGGATATCATTTGCAGAATCATCAGAACTAACGATCGTAACTTGGCTTTGCTTTTAGGTAGATCATTGGATTCTCAAAAATTGTTCCATGACGTCACTTATAATCATAGATTGAGAGATTCGGTCCATGAAGTTTATGCTTTTAGTCATATTTATACTGACGTTCAGTTATATGAAGAAAACAGTCATAATAATAGTTCTAGTACTACTAACATTGCCAACCAACAAGATATTCAACAACAGATTCTTCAACAACAACTTCCCCCACATTTGTCTAATGGTGTCCCATCCTCATCCTCAATTACCAGTGATATGTACGGCTTTCAACAGCCACAACAACAGTTAGAAGAACAAGGTACTAGTTCTGGTGTCAATGGGGTTTTCACTATTTTGACTGACTGTTATTCCCCAACGTGTTCGAGAAACAAGTTGTGTTACAGTATTGCATGTCCAAGAAGATTAGAGCAACAAGCCAGATTGAACTTAAAACCTCAAGGTGGTTTAAAACGGGCAGTTTCCCGGTTGTCATTGCATGATCAAGATGAAAACAAATCATTGTGGCACGAGACTGTTCCAAAGTCTATTTTGGATAAATTGGATAAGCATGAAAAAATGAGACAAGAATTGATCTATGAATTCATCTATACCGAAAGAGATTACGTTAAGGATCTTGAATTTATGACCGATTTCTATATTTTACCATTGAGAAACCCTACCAATAATATTATCCCCGAAAGAGAAAGAGAGGCTTTTATTAGGACTGTGTTCGGAGGGGTGAATGAATTGTTAAGATTATCTAAGAGCATGAGTGAAGCCTTGACCAGAAGACAACAGCAACAGAAACCGGTGATCGAAACATTTGCCGATATCTTCCTCCAATTTGTGGACAAATTTGAGCCGTTCATTAAGTATAGTGGTAATAAGGTGTTTGCCAGTTTCGAACATGAAAGGCAACAGCAAGTAAACATGCGTTATGCTAGTTTCTTAGAAGCAATTGAAAAAAGACCCGAAAGTAGAAAACAAGATTTGTCTTCCTTCTTAATTAAAGGGATTCAAAGACCTGCTAGATATCAATTATTGTTAGGAGGCATCTTGAAAAACACCAAGCCAGAATCTCCTGATTATAAGAACTTGGTCAAAGCCAAAGAAGAAATAGAGAAAATATTGGCCAAGATCAATATTCAAACTGGGGAAAGTACAGATCGTCATAAGATAATGGTGTTGCATAGATTAT
Source organism: Yamadazyma spencermartinsiae (assembly GCA_030582355.1). Taxonomy (NCBI): domain Eukaryota; kingdom Fungi; phylum Ascomycota; class Pichiomycetes; order Serinales; family Debaryomycetaceae; genus Yamadazyma; species Yamadazyma spencermartinsiae. The sequence goes on along the minus strand of JAKTXB010000014.1, from coordinate 7,172 downwards.
TGGGTAAACAAACATTAGAAGAAAAATACAATTTCAAATTGTCCTATAATAACCGGATCATTTATCAAGTCACCTTGAACCGGAAAAGAGATAATGAAAAGATTGATTTGTATTTATTTGAGCACGCATTATTATTTGTCAAGCATAAAATCCAGAACAAAAGAGAGCAGTATAAAGTGTACGAGAAACCCATTTATTTACCCTTGTTGTATGTGAACAGTGGGTATGAAATCCCAACATTTAGATCTGTTATCAACTCCAGAGTTAATGGGTCTATAATAAGTGATTCAAAGGTAAAGGTCGATCCTAGTTTGAACACCAAATTACAAATCAACTTCTTGGGATTGGGGAGTCCTCAAGTTCATAGTACGTTGGGTGCAGACGATGTTACCAACCAAAATCAAGTGTTGGCCCAGATTAGTGCTCAGCAAAAGAAGCTTATCGAAAAGTATGATATCTTTTCCTTGTCCAAGTATGAAACAAGGAGATTCACTGGTAACAATAAAATTAACTGCGCGGTTCCTTGTTATGGGGGTAAAAAATTATTATACGGGACTGATTCAGGGGTTTGGGTATCTACAGTTAGAACCATTAGTATTACTAACAATGAGAAAATCTGTTCCGATCCTACAATGGTTATTAGCAAGATGTATGTGACCCAGATCGAAGTGTTGGTAGAGTATTCTAAATTATTGATTTTGCTGGAGAAATCATTATACGAATTCGACTTATCATGTACCGATTCTTTGGACCATGTTAAAAACACTAGAACGGGAAAGTTGATCTTGACTCACGTATCCTCATTCAAAACCGGTATCTGCGATGGGAAATTATTAGTTTGTGCTATTAAACTGGGAAACGCGCACGCCATCAATTTATTCGAACCAAGTAACCCATTCGATAAAACCAATAAGAATCGGAATAAAAAATATGATATCCGAGAAATTCAATTCAATAGTGATCCCATTTCCATATCATTTTTAAGAACAAGATTATGTATTGGGTGTACCAAAGGATTTGAGATTTTATCGTTGGAAGAAGGGAAGAAAGAACCCATCTTAGATGAAGCTGATCCATCTTTAGATTTTGCTACTCAAAAGGAGCTGGTCAACCCATTAGCTATCCACAGACTAGGGAAAGACTTTTTATTAAGTTATTCTGAATTCTCATTTTTAATTAACAGAAACGGATGGAGAACCAAGCATTATTGGGGGATCTTCTGGGAAGGGAACCCTACCAGTATTGCCTTGTTTTATCCGTATCTTTTATCATTTGAACCAAACTTTATTGAAATCAGAGATTTGGATTCTTGCAATCTAATAAGAGCATTGGCCGGAGAAAATATTCGGTTCTTACATTCAAATGAACACGAAGCCATGTATGTATGCGAAGAGAATGGGTACGATGTTATAGTATCTATTGACTTCTTGAACTTGAAACCAAAACCAAAACCTTAGTTACAAAATATATATTAGTTGTAAACCTTCGCGCCAGAAATCTCATGTGCACCAAAAACAATGCCATCGGGCTGAATCCATGGTACCGCGCACGCGTTGAAAAACTTTTCGAGTTGAGTTCAGAAATTTTTCACTGCCCAAGCATTTGCATTTGTCTGATTAGACTCATAAACCAACCAAACAACGATATTCGAGTCCGGTTTGTTTCTAGGTTGTATTGGATTGTTTCTAGATTGTTTTTTTGTTTGTGAAATTGTTAGTTTGTGCTTTGAGATCTGATGGATATTGAGTTTAATTTCCCCAGTGTTGAAAGACCGTTTGGGGTTCATTTGTGGCCCATTTTCAGCTTTGGGTTTGAAAAAGTGGTGGGATACCCAGCAGACCACTTTGAATTTATCTATAACAAGACTTTTTTGGCCAATGGATACGAGGCGATTGGAACAATCGTGGTGTATTATATAATTATCTTTGGTGGTAGACACCTTATGACCAAATTTAATGTTAGTCCATTACAGTTAAATGTGTTGTTTCAGTTACACAACATCTTCTTGACATTAGTGTCGTTAGTTTTATTGGTGTTAATGATCGAACAGATTTTGCCGATCTTGGTTCATAGAGGGATTTTTGGTGCTGTATGTGACAAAGAATCATTCACCCCTAAATTGGTGACGTTATATTATTTGAACTATTTGACCAAGTATTTGGAATTGATTGATACGGTTTTCTTGGTTTTGAAGAGAAAAAAGTTGTTGTTTTTGCATGTTTATCATCATGGGGCCACTGCCTTGTTGTGCTACACTCAATTAGTTGGGTACACTGCCGTGGAATGGGTGCCAATTTCCTTGAATTTAGGTGTCCATGTGGTAATGTACTGGTACTATTTTTTAAGTGCTAGAGGTATTAGAGTGTGGTGGAAAGAATGGGTTACTAGATTCCAAATCATCCAATTTTTGATTGATTTGGTGTTTGTGTACTTTGCTACTTACACCCATTATGCGTTCAACTATTTCCCTAACTTACCTAATTATGGGGACTGTTATGGAAGTGAATTGGCAGCATTTTATGGTTATTTGATCTTAACCAGTTATTTGATATTATTCATTTCGTTTTACTTTAGTGTGTACAAGTCTAAGAAGTCCACTAAAACAGGCGGGGCTAAGCCTAGTGCGGTCGAGTCTAATGATGGTGCCGTCGGGTCCACTGCTAGTACCACTGGAACTAAAGCCGGTACGAGCCCTACCAAAGCCAAAAAAGTTGGAAAATCCAAATCCAGAAAGGCTTAGAACTGATTAACCTAAACCTCCGATGGTTTGAAGGTTAGTGATAACTTAAGTTTAACGCAAACCGTTTGTGATTATTTGGCCGATGTGGGGCCGCCGATGGTATATTATAATTCTTTATATATATAGTGTAATACATACTGAGCTTACAATTGCATCCTAGAATGGACTTATGTCCGTAATATCCGTGTTCTATGTTCTCGGTCTCGGAATCGGTACTAATCCTAGTATTAAAGGGGTTCTCCTATTCTCAGTGGAAACAAAGTGGTGAATATGCAGGCAAGTGGCCACGGATAATCGCAAGAATCGCGCACCAATGTCGCGCCACTAGTGCCAGAGCCCATACACCACCGAAGATATACGACAACACGAGAGGCAGGAGAATGATCTTCAAGAAAAGGTCTAGCCCAAAACCAGCTGTTACGAACAGGGCTGTGGTGGTATTTGTGCGCATTTTAATATAATTCGAGACGATGGCCCCTCTCGCGCTAGTATTAAGTCAGTGCGCTTACATCATGAAATTTGTACGGTGGAACGGCGAAACATGCATGCAAGTTGCTGGGGTTGTGGACTGTGTTACGGCAAGTGTTCGAGCTAAGAAGTAATTACAACAAAACAATAGCTCTACTCCTACTCTGCTTTACTCTACCTATGCTTTACTTCTGCTTTATTCTAACTCTGCATTACTCCAATTCAGCTGTATCGTCAACATAACATTTATCAACCTAAATTCGTACGGAACCAGTCGGACGGCTGAAAACCCGTTTGTACAGCTTCCGCGATGTCCGCACCGTCAGCCGTCCCGTCTCCATTAAAGGGAGCCCCACCATCTTCGTAATACCGGGATTTTATGTTGCCGTGAATCAGTGGCCCGATTACATAATCCTGTTTCGAGGGGTGGGGTACAATTTTTACGCAATGATAGTAGATTTGTCATTGGCCACAGTAGCACGCTGGTACCAATCCACGTAAACGATTCTTAGATTGAGTACATACAATGCGTGTAGTAGGGTTTACTCCCCGTATTTGGTCTGTTCGAATAAACCTGACACTTGTCTACCCCCCCACGCTGAACAAATATCAGTTGGTCAGTGATATCGGCTGTACGGTTAACACGGGTGTGCGCTTACAACTCCTGTTGGCACACAGGTGTCTGCCTGCATATTTTATTCCCGAAGAAATGGCTGCGACTGGCCTTCGGCCATATACTGGCAAATATCTCTATATAGCTATATATATCCCAAATGTTCCAAACATTGAAAAAACCAGAGATCTCGTAATATTTTTGTTTATTGTTTAGTCTAATTATTTTGCTTGTTTGTGGGTCAAATATTGGTGGAGTATCTGTATGAGTGCCTTAAACATGTCGGATAACCAAAAATTACCGCCATTCCGGGCTTTACATTTTAGTTTACCAGGACCAGTTGCTGCAGCTAATGGTCTTAATACTTATGGTGCTAATAGCAGTGCAGCCGGGTCAGAGAAAATCACATTACCTTCCATCAATAACTTAAACTTACCTATGAACTATGCTCCTTCGTCTATCAGTAATGCCAGCGGAGCCGTTAATTCTATGGCCAGTTATAACTATACCTTAAGTAATTCCCAGTTGATGTCTCCCAAATCCCAAACCCAATCTTTTCCAAACACCCCTAACTCCCCACTTCATTCCCATGATGAAAATGATAATGATAGTGACCACTTTGGCTCCCAAGATCTTTCCCATTCTACCACTCCGGAAGCAGAAGATTCCGCGAAGTTCCGGAGAAATGATTCGACCAAAACTGACTCTATAGTGGATTCGTTATATACGGCCGCTCAGTCCCTTGTTCAATCTGATTCCGAGTCCGAAGCTACTTCTAATAGAAAATGGAAACCTAGAAAAAAGAGACAATGTCCTGAATGTAAATTGTATTTCTCCAATTTGGCTACTCACAAGTCTACACACTTGAATCCTGATTCGAGGCCCCATATCTGTGAATACTGCTCAAGAGGATTTGCCAGACCAAATGATTTGTTTAGACATGTTAAATGTCATTGGAAAGAGATCGGGAGTGATAAAGGTCAATTTAAGTGTCCTTATAAAAACCATTCCTCTGGAGACCATTGTGGACATAGCTCTGGGATATTTAGTAGATGTGATACTTTTAAAAATCATTTAAAGGCCATCCATTTCCAGTATCCAAATGGTACTAAGAAGGAACAAAGACCAAAGTCTCATGGTTCTTGTAGAATTTGTCAGCAACAATTTGATAATGTTGACGAATGGTTGGTTAACCATATAGAGAAGAACCAATGTGCTTATGCTAACGAATATAAAAAGGTTGATTAAACTGTTACTGTTAGCTTGTCAAAATTTAATGCCGTTACGACTATCCTGGTTCTTGTAAGGATTTGTATATACTAGTTTATGAAGATTATATGTATATTTATGTGTTAGAGCATTTGTACTTAGTAAGCCAGGCGCAGATTTAATTCGCTGCAAAAAAACTACTTTGCTAAACCCACTTCTTCCTTTATCCTTGTTAAACCATCCTTCTTTCTTCACCCTTCCTTCCTTCTTCCTTCTATTCTCTATAATATAATTATTTATTACTTCTGCTAAGTCTATGCGAACTAAATAATCCTATTGTCTGACTTTATTACGGATAAATTGACACACAAAACTGGCCACAATACTGACACCTAACATAAGAACTAACATCATGTTAGAGTATTCAAACAATCTTGCCCTGTCAGCGGGCCATCCTGAATACAACGCATAGGTTGCAGTTACCAGCCCAAGGTTCCCTAATCCACTCACCAACGCAGCACTAACTGCCAATCCAACATCACCATATCTTTCGGCAAAGATTTCTGCAGACCATGACATACAAATTGGTACAGTAGGTCCTAATCCATACCCAGCAATTAATAACCCGGCATATCTATTCCATGATCCGCTTGCATACGTAGTAACTATCATTCCCACGATAATTATAATACAAGCTCCGGAAAATATTAAGTATCTAAACTGTTTAAATTTATCAGCAAAAGGAGTTATGGTTAATATTCCTCCTAAATCAAATAACCAAATTGGAGCATATAACAATGAAACATTGATTGAACTAAGGCTTGGGTTATTGGCTTGAATAATTGTAGTACCAAACACTGCGAGCCCAAACCCAGTTCCAACAACTCCAAAATACATGATAACTAAGGGCCAAGTCCGTAAATCAGTAATGATTAACATCACATCTTTCCAAGTCCATTCAATATTTACATATCTACCAGAAATATCTTTTCTGTGAAGGGCGATTTCTTCGGCAGTTAATGGATGTTTTGGAGTACATATTTTATAATAATAGCTGATGAGTTTATTTGAATGTGTTTCTTCACTTTTGAATGGTCTATCTGGTAACCACCATAATAATGATATTCCAACAGTCATTGTGATGACACCATAAATTAAATACATCCATTGCCATCCGTAATAACCTCTAACCCCATCCATTTTCTGAAATCCAGCATTTACTAATCCTGCAACTGCGGCAGAGATTTGAGCGGCCGTGAAATAATACCCGATTCTTCTGGTAGATCTATTATTGGGATACCATAAACTAATATAATAACTCATCCCAGGCCAAGTACCGGCTCCCACAACACCAGAAATAAATCTACAAGCAATCAAAGCACCAGCACTACTCAACACATGATAACATGTATAAACCAACCCCACAGTAAGAACAATTCTAGATAACCATGCTTGAGGACTAATTTTGGTCATAATCAAGTTCATGGGGACATCGAAAATAATGTACCCAACATAGTATAAAGCCGAGGCCGTACTAGTGTCTTTACTTGTTAAGTTCAATGATTGAACGATGGAGTGACCTTCATCTGAATTCATAGTTAATGTTAATCCGTATGAACTGGATCCAAAAGACGTTAAAAAGTACAAGCACCACAAAGCAGGAATGATTCTAAAGTCCAACTTTCTGTAAATTCTATCTAATTCCTTTTCTTCATTACCGTCTCCAGTTTCAAGATCATGATGCTCGTATTCTTCAATCCTAGCAACATCAGCGTCAGAATCAGTATGTTCTTTATCCATGGCTCAAGTGTAACAATATAAGACGAGAGACAACAATATAATTAATAATAAAATCTCTTGAATGAGGAGTTTCTTGGTCCTTTTATATTAATTTCTGGTTTGTCAAATCCAACGCTGCCCCAACCATTTACACTATCATCTTATTTTTCATTTTTTTGAGCTTGAGTCATTTGAGTCATTTTGAGTCGCGCACAGCTGTTTTTGTGATGAGACTCAATAGTCAATGCGAGATGAGGGAGATCGGAATTTTTTAGGTAAAGTGCGTAAACTATGGTGGTGCGAAATTAAAAAAAACTTTTAAAATTTACCCACCATAGTTAATGGGTAATTTTTTTTCCCCAG